>JADRCD010232516.1:0-12264 GCA_019843815.1 Montemys delectorum
CAAATCAGCTGACACTCAGTTCTCACACACGAGGTCGTATTTGAATATGACCCATGCAATAAGCCCCCAGAGACTCTGTCTCTAAGTTTAAATACACAGGGTAAACGCAATGTCAAGGGTTACAAATAATATTATCATGACATTTGCAGGAAAGTGATGCACCTGGAAAGTGTAACATTTACCAAGGTGACCCAAACTCAGAAAGTAAAACTTCAAATTTTCTTCCTCATATGCAGCTCCTAGCCTATAATGTATACATGAATGTATAGAAACAGTAGTAAGTATAAGTATAATATAAAAGTTAGGGAGGGGACAAAAGGTTCGTATCAGGTGCTGGAGAGGACACGAGTCACCACGGGAGACATGAGGCTCCTTTAGTTTTATAGTTTAGACCCCACCATGTTCTTTTCTTTATTTGTGGTGGATACTTCACTTCAACTTCCTGGGTATTAAAGTAGTAAGAGCCATTGTTATACTCCAAAAGAACCCAATGTATGTTATCAGAGTTGGGCTTTTCCATTCTATCCATCGTGTGTACAGTAGGAATCAGTCATAACCAAACAGCTGTTGAATACACGTGTCCCATTGATCCACTTAGAAAAGGCAATTTTTTAAAAAATTTGGTTTTGGGGATGGATTTTGTAATCTGAAAATTCTTCCTTTCCCTATTTTCTATTCAAGATTCTTCAAATCATTCTGTTACAGTGTTATTTAAAATGTAAACTATGTGGCTGTACATAAAGTATGATGTTCAAATATAAAAACAAGAATTATATTGTGTTGTTTAGGGAATAGCAAAAAGAAATAACTCTCTATAAATTGACTAGAGACTCATTTTCCCTCAAATGTGTCTTATCTACAGTGAGTCAAGTGTCTACGTGTGGAATGCAGAGATGGAGAGAGCAGACACTCTTCTCATAAGGATCTAATCAGAACCATTGTAAGAGTGTAATATAAAAATATTTAAGGTGCTTAAGTGGGAGTGGCCTCTTGTGGCAAGGTCACATGTGTGGGTTTGGGCATCTTTTGCAACCTTGGTATCTGGAGCATGGTCCCTGGACTAGTAGTCTTAACACCAGTAAGGAATTAGTAGATGCAAAGAACCCCAGGCCCTGCTCTGGACCTACTGGATCTGAATATGCAGTTACACATGTAGGCTCGTCTAGACACTAAAACATGACAAGCGTCACTTCAGACAGATCCCACTTTATACTCAGCTCTTCTGCTTTTCAAATCTATCTTGCCAGGCACTTAGAGAATACTTAACTGTCTAACCCTGAATTACTTTGGGTATTCTGTGTTATAATTTCTTTAACGTGGTGTTCCCTCTTTTTTCTGCATGGCTAAGCCACTGATACTTACTGCCCTTAGGAATGATTATATAGGATGAGGAACGTGTGAGAGGTGCACCTGCTTACACAACAGCCACTAGAGCTGTCTGTAAATGAAATCACACTCCGCGTTCCAAAGCTACCTACCTGTGTCCACAAATGAGAACACGGCAGGTCCTTGGTGCTAATCAAATAAGGCCTGGGAGAAATATCTCGCTACTACCACTAGGTGGCAATAGAGTGATTTTGAGCCTCTCCATTCAGGACTATGAGCTATTTATTGTCTGAGTCGTGCATAGATAGCTAGCTCAGAAACTTTGTGCCGGCTTCATCTGTTCTCAGGTGGCTAGAGGAAAAGCTGCAAGGAATGCTTGAGCCTTCATTTCTTTCCACCCGTAGAGAGCCCTGCTTCCCCGGGCCATTGACAAGTCCCTGCGGCTGTGGAGAAGTAAAACAGGTGCTGTGGGTTTCAAAGGAGAGAACCTCGTGTTTAGAAGTGAATCACCTGGATTCCCCGTTTAGGTGAATCAAGAGTCTAAGGCCTTTCACATGGATTTCTTGTTGGTCTCTTCACATCTGACCATTAACTTGGGCTCATTCCAAAAGGAAGTGTGCACATTGTTGAAGCCATCTGTTCAGACGGAACTGACTGCGAATTCAATCAACATCGAATGTGCCTAAGAAAATACTAAGCCTCTAACACTAGAGATGGCCCGTAGGCTAAGGGTGAGCTCTGTGGTCAGGGACGTGTGGGAATCTGAACATAACTACAGGCTTGAAGGTGGCATCTATTTCAAAGGCAGGCTTTCGAATGTGGGCAGAGCATTAAGCATGTCCATAAGAACAGACAGCAACCTCCTAGTGAGACAGGAGCCACACTCTCAGCTTTAATGCGAATATCAGAGACAGTCACAGCCAATATTTGCAATGTGGAATGATGTGTAAAACTGCGGAACGCAGGACAGAGTGTGTGAATGCTACAGACTGTAGTCTCGGTTTTGTGTACACATCTTCACACAACACATGCAAATGGACACACACACACAAACACACAGGTACAGGCACACACGCATGCACACACACAGACACACACAAAGGCACAGGCACACGCACACATGGACACACATGGTAAAGCACTGGAAGGGAACACCACATTTCTCCTCATAAGTTATTGAAACAGTAGGCTTATAGATTAATTCTTATTTCCTTTATGCGTCCCTGCATTTTCTAAGCTTCCTGCAGTACGCCATCAGGTTTTATTGTTAATATTAAAAGCCACAGTAGTTGATATAGAATTTATAAATGTAAACCGATGATGAAGAAGAATCTCAGATGAAGGACGTGTGCGCACTTCACTCCTTAGATGCTCAGGTGAAGCACCCAAGAGTTTGCTGTTGACCGGTACCCTCATGATACAGTGGTAAACGTGGCCTTGGCTGCATCAGACAGTGACAGGTATTTCAGATTTCCACCTCTCTAAGGTGCACTTAGCTACAAGAGGATTAGTTCTACCCATCAAAGCAAACATTACGTTTGAAGTTAAGTTTTAGGGGCTCACTGGCTTAGCTATCCCAGCAGAATTATCCAGCACCAGGTCCTGGTGAGAAATTGTCTCAAAACAAACAATGTGGACAGCTCTGGAGGAACACAGGAAGCTGACCACCAAGCTTACCACATCCCTGTGTATGCACATTCCTAAACATGCACAGGAATGCTCTCTCGCATGAGCGCGCGCGCGCGCGAGCGCACGCACGCGCGCACACACACACACACACACACACACACACACACACATACGCACGCACACATGCACACGAACACACAGGTCAGCATAAGGCTATCATTTCAGCTACTCGGAAGCTTGAGGCAGGAGGTCTGAAAGTCGAAGGTCAATCTGGGCAACTTGGTGAAACTCTGTCTCAGAATTTAAACAGTTAAAAGAGGGCTGTGGATAGAGCTCTATGGCAGAGTTCTTACTTAGTATATGTGAGACCTGAGGTAAGCCCTCAGTACTACAAAAAAGGAGGAAAGTTAGGTTTTAAGTAACACCCATTCAAACTACTTTTAACTACTGCCTCTCTGCTTTTCGACACTCCTGTGACTTGGTCTATTATGAGAATCTAAGAACTAATACATTGGTACTGATCGGTGGCCATCATCACCATGTGGACCCAACACTGTAGAAAACACATCGAGACAGCACTTGATGAAGGGGAGTCTAGACACATGGGAGCTGACCTGCCTGGGGCTTACCAATCCAGAAGCAGCAGCACTTTCCTCCTCTGGGGCAGAGAATGGAGTCTGAGGTGTGGGCCTACAGGCCTTTACAACCACATGGCCAAGTCAGTGTGTGAATGGTACTGTGGGAACCCTGGGCTTCCAGCCTAAAATGGGGAGTAGAAACTTGTAATGACGGGGATGCAGGCTGTGGAACCTCTTGCCACATGCTAGCTGCTTCTCAGATTTTAATTGTGTGAGGGATGATACAGTAATTAGTCTTGGCAGAGTGGCTGTGGCCTCTGCTCTTCCCTCCCCTACGAGCATCAGGAACAAAGGACAGGCAGGTGTGGTCCTGTTTCACAAGGTCTTTCGTGAGAAACTCCTCACTGCAGATTCCAGTTCTACTACTCCACAGCACCTACTTTCCTAGCTTCATTTCCTCTCCTGAGAAACTGGGATAACCTCCTCAGTAATTTCCAGGCATTAAAGTTTATCCATGTAAATGCCCAGGAAGGACCACGTAGTGCAGAGTAGACACTCAATAAGCTGACATGGTCTCCATGGTAACAGCCCACCTGGGTGGTAACCTTTTCATTCAGCCCATATCACCTCCAATGAGGTGTAGGAGCAGGCAGTAAGACTCTGTAAAAATGACAAGTCTGAGAAAAGTCATTGCACACACAGAGAAGAGAACTGACATTTTCAGTCAGTGGGGTGTCGGGGCTCGGGACACATCAGTATACGACCTTAGTAGATGGAAAATACAGCCACCGTCACGTATGTCTGGCAAGTTTTGAGCTGGTCTGAGAAGCTGCAGGCCTTTGGATAGCTTTGAAAAAATGTTCTTAAGACAAAAAAAAAATGTAAGTATAAATTGTGTGTGTGTGTGTGCATGAGTCTGCATATGTAGACATGTATGGGGAAGCTGGAGGTTGACACCAGCTGTCTGCCACGACAGGATCTCTGACTGAACCCGAAGCTTGCCAATGGGTGGACTGGCTGTACCAGGGAGCTCCAGCGATCTTCCCGTCTACCCTCAGTTCTAGATGCAGACACTTGCACCAGCTTTTGTGTGAGTGCTGCGGATCTGAAGGAATCTTTCAATCCTGGACTCGCTTCCTCATGACTCAGCTGCCCTCAAACAGACTCACGACATTTACACTAGCCTGAAGTTGGGCGAATTTTCAAATACAAACCTGAGTCCTAACAAAGCCTGGAGTGTCACAACAGGTAACTTATTAAAAAGGACACCAAAAGTGAGGCTCCGGGAACTGTGTGGTAGGCCCTCACTAAGGCTGGATAGTTTACCCTTGACTTTCACTGTGTAATGACAACTTCAGCCAGGGGTGTTGGCCACACCTGTAATCTCAGTATGTGGTAGCTGGGGAAATGAGCCGGAGCTAGCTAGAGGCTAGCCTGGGCTATATGACCTCTCCATAACCTTTATTCAATTCCTCTTCTCACTGTCTCATAAAATGTGCTCCCTTTGTCTCTCTGTACCTCTCCCCCCTCCCGCCACCCCTCCCCCACACACTCAGGTTCTGTGGCTGGAGATGCCATCTATCTGCCAGCTCCAATCCGCTGACTGTTCTCGGAGCCTTAGATTTTGTGGGACTTCAGTGCATATCGAAGTGATAATATATATATATATATATATATATATATATATATATATATATATATATAGTCAATAATATATACATAGTCAATGCATTCTAGGCAATTTACTAATCCATAGCTGGGCCAGACATCCTCAAAGAATGGAGGAAGAAGTAATAGTTTTGATCGCTAATCGGGGAATAGAAGCGAGTAAGATTTTTTCAAGAAATGGCAGTTAGCTAAGGTGAAACTTGCTAGTTACGTGGAGAAAAGAAATTTGTAGAGCATCCTAATCTCGCACAGATGCTGCGGCCAGGATGGTCTAGCAAGACACAGGCAGACAACCAAGAGGCTCTGGTGAGGCCCTAGGAGGTCGGAGGGTGGGGTCAGAAGGTTCTTTCACGAGACAGTAGGGTTGTTGGAGGGTAAGGAGATTGCAGTTTATTAAGTAATTCAGTAATCAGCCATTCAATTCCTGCAGCCCCAAGCGATGGCTAATTAGTTCCTCTCACGCACTTAGCAAAAAAAAAAAAAAAAAAAAAAAAAAAAAAAAGCCAAGGGGAGGCGGCAGGGCAGTGGGACCACGGCGCGCAGGCTGTCCTAGGATGGCGGTGGTGGGGATTCCTGGGCCCGCGGGACCGTGCCGGAGCTGTCACTAAGAGAGGCACAGGGCGTGCTCGGCGAGTCGCAGCTTGCAGGAGCTGCGGGAGACGTGTGGCGTCCCAGTCCGACTCAGCCAGGGTGGCACCTTCAGACCCCTGGCACAGCCCAAGGCGCACGAGTCCGGGCGTGGTGACGGGGGTGGTACCAGACGGAGGCGCGCCTCCTATTGGCTGCCCGACACCACCCCCACACCAAGGACGCTATAAGCGCAGATGGCGCCAGGAGCAGAACAGCGCCCCCGCCACCGCGTCTCTGCCGCTTTTGTGCTCTCCCGCCCGCCATGGCCAGCCTGAAGGATCTCGAAGGGAAGTGGCGCCTGTTGGAAAGCCACGGCTTTGAGGAGTACATGAAAGAGCTAGGTGAGACTTTATCGCCCAACCCCTTCCCTGGGTCCTCATCCTTTTGGGGATGGTGTTGGTTCCCTTCCCACCACGCGGCCGGGGGAGCGGCGGGGAGCACCTGGCTCCACGCGGTTAGGATGGAGTGCCTGCCTTGGCCGCCGGCTCCGGACGTGGTGGGTCACCCCGCTCCTCTCCTTTTCTGCTTCTTGCCCCCCGAAACAGCCCCTCAGTGCTTCCGGTCCTTCACAGGTGCATGCCAGCCGTACTGCCGGCTGTGAACCCCTACAAACAGCCCCTCAGTTGCCCCTTAATGTCATCCCCACCTCTCTTCCCTATCCTCACCTGGTGCCACCGTCCTGCCCCATCTCCCTCCTCCGGCGTGGCAGCATTCACTCTGTTTTCCCACCTTGCTGCATCTTTTGTTCCTCGATGGCGCCAGTCCCCCTTCCCCCGTCTCTGAGAGGACACCGTGTGGTAGGGCGTGGTTTCTGCGGAAGCTCCTTAGAGGCTACGAATGATGCTGCTTAGTTAGATCCCTTTCTCCGCAGCACTTCTCAGGTCCTCTCCTGGCCGCTGGCTAGACGTGGCGCCCGAGGCGCAGCACGGGCGACAGCTGGTGGCATGTGGCACCCATTGTGCATGGTTGTAGTCTTGCGACCATTCTGTTCTGGTTCTTTCTCTTGATTCTGGAGGGTGAGGAGCCAGGAGACTTGGGCTTGGCTGGAAAACCATAATCAGAAACTGCTGGTGCTGGCCTGTGGTTGCAACTGCTACAAGATGGGTGTGGCACTGCAGCAGGCACTTACTCTTTAAAGCCTACCCAGAGAGTGGGCAAGGTTCAAGTTCTCCCTCATTGGAAATAGTGCTTCGTTGTCTTTTGCCACTTTTCCCTACTCTTAAGATGGGGATATGTTGGTAGATGCACAGAACAGACAATAAAATCGACCTTTATCACAGATGCTAGGAAGTGGGATGGGGTTAACGAACAGGGGTTCTCTCGGAAGAGGTACTGCTGGTAGCAGGAGGCAGCTTCTGGCTGTTTCCAGTATCCCTGGCCGTTCAGAACCAGCCTTCCTTCTTTTAAACATCCAACACACTATGGGGCTAAGTCTGGCTCCTGATGAATCATGTTTGTGCTTATACTGTTGTCAGAATGTGAATGCACTGGGGTCTTGTGTCTTCTTTTGTCCACCCTGGAAGACTACATAAGGATGAATTTGGAAAAGTGCCATTTGCTGGCCTCACCCCAGACGTGTGTGCGTGCGTGCGCGCACGCGCGCGCGCATGTCTGCAGGTGAAGTCGCACAGGTGTGAGTGAGAACCAGCAGAGAGCACTGTTTGAAAGCAGCTGGGTGCTTATGCTGCAGAGTGGCCGGTTCTGAGTGAGTGGCTAGCTCTACAGATTGTGGCGTGAGGAAGGCTATAGGCCTTACCCAAAGATGCTGGGCGACGCAGGGAGGAGCGTTGCAGAAGACTTCCTGGGGACGCGGAAGCCTGGCTGAGCATCCTGCTTGGATCAGAGCCTCCTATTCTTGTGAAAGTATCCCAGGTTCCTTACGAGTGAGTGTCACCACCAAGGACGAGTACATAAACTACTGTAAATAAACAAATCATACAAGATAAAAATCAACCAGATACTCAAATAGTACAGTGTTTTCAGAAAGCAAGTCAGGTTCCTAATATACAGAAAGAGCCTTACCACACAGCTTTAATATGTTTGTTCTTTCCCAGGATCTATTTTCCCCCTACTTATTAACATCAGAGCCATGTTACTCACTTAAAATACTGTGCTATTTGGATTGAAAGCTTATTTAAAAACACCTGCCAGCTGTTTTTATACTTACATTGCTGTTTTGGGAACATGGTCTCTATGCAGCTTAGGTCCTTGACCCTTTTTACCTCCATGTCTTGAATGCTGGGATTCCACGTATGTGTCACCGCGCCAAACCAGTCAGCTGCGTTAGTTAAGGTTAAGGAGTAAAAGTCTTGCCTGACTTTCTGAGGACCAATAGCTCAGTGGCTAGTAGTTGAGATGTAGAGTCATGTGGTTAGCCCGATTTGCCTCGAGTTCTGTCGCTTCTGGCTCTCATCTTCTGTCCAGTGGAGACATCACCCTTGCCCGCCCCAGCTCGGGCTGCCCACGCAAGGCTTCATGGGTAATGTAAGCAGGTCGGTGAGTGAGTGAGTAAGTGAGGAGAGGCTGGCTGGTGAAATGATTACCCACGAATCCTTGCTTCTCGTGCAAATGATGTCATTTCCCATCCCACAGGAGTAGGACTGGCTCTTAGGAAGATGGCCGCCATGGCCAAACCAGACTGCATCATTACGTGTGATGGTAACAACCTCACCGTCAAAACCGAGAGCACGGTGAAGACGACGGTGTTCTCTTGTACCCTGGGAGAGAAGTTTGATGAGACCACGGCTGATGGCAGGAAAACCGAGGTCAGCCGCGACATACTGCAAAGCGACAGAAGCTTCTCGATTTACAGATTATGTTGCATTAACAGCGTCTGTACTTTATTGCCAAGGGCTGAGTGAAGAAAAAATTACTTTATGGAGTTGAATTTTTGATAAGTTAGTAAAAGCCCCAGGACTAAGAAATGGAGACATCTCATGAGTCTCTAGATGCACATAGGTGTATTGTGAACAAAATCAATATGGTGGATGAAGCGCAGAGGGGGAGAGGGGAAGACGTGCTGGGGTGGTGCCAGTCATGGGGGGTTCCTGCGCTTTGGAAGATTATGAACTAGCCTACGTTTTCTTTTTTTTGCAGACGGTCTGCACCTTCACAGACGGCGCCCTGGTCCAGCACCAGAAGTGGGATGGGAAGGAAAGCACAATAACCAGGAAGCTCAAGGACGGGAAGATGGTCGTGGTGAGTAGCAGCGCTAGCACCGTGCGTGGATTTGGGCTTGCAGCCACAGTTGTCAGAACCATCTCTGGTCATTGGGTTTTTAAACAAGAGAAGGAGACTCGGGAGGAAAATACTCAAAAGAACACGTTAGAAATGAGAGCCCTCATTACTGAGGGGGCCCTTGTGGGGACAGAGAAGTGATGGGATTCTCAGGCTGTTGCTGGAGCCGTCCCTTCCTGGACTGCGGCAGTGCCTGCCGTGAGAGCTGGCAGGCCACCGAGCAGCCCTCTCCTGGTACAGAGATTCTCCCCTCCCCCTCCCCCACTCATTTATTTATGTAAGAAATATTTGCCAAAAATGCGTAAGTAATTTAGAGATCGTATCCAGTGCTTGCATCTGCAGGATAGCAAATATACATATAAACAAAATGGCAGGTCCAGGTCTTCTCAAGTCTGGAAACCCTGAGAAGTGTTCTTTCCGTTAGCAAGGTCAGTTACAGGCTTTTATAGGGATTCTGCCCATAACATGCTCTGAAGTGTACAGTCGGCCTGAGTCTGTATCTTTCTTCTCCTAGGAGTGTGTCATGAACAATGCCACCTGCACGCGGGTCTATGAGAAGGTACAATGAGGGCTCCATCGTCATCTGGACAGGAGTTAGCTGCCAGAGTGAATACGCTCAATTCAACGAGCGGGACATAAATAATCATCCATACGGCTTCGGTTCCTTGGTTTTATTTTTCATGACTGTTGAGTTCTCTCTTTATCACAAACATTTTACACAAAACCCTTGTCAAACTCGGTTCACCCAGGATCATTCCTTTTGTTAGTAAATAAATGTGTTTGTGCTAATTCATGATATATGTGTGTGGGTTCTTCAAGGAACTGGAAATTGGTGATACATTAGAACACTGAGAAATTGAAAAACTCTCTGGTGTTCTTCAGGGTCCCTTATGGCCGATATAGCCTGGCAACTTGTAGTCGGGGCCAGCTTCTTCTGCAGTGAATACATGCCCAGTTATTTAAGCTTGCCCTATATCATTTGAACTTTGTCAGCTCAAGAATTTGAGACTATTCCTATCAAGCAATAGCTACTATATAAATTTCATAGTATAAAGGAAGATCCAAGCTTATAAGTGACGTGACTTAAACCCCAGTGGAGCTCTCCTTTAGAGAATGGAGGGCCTGCCATGTGCTGAGATCTGCTGAGAACATCTGAACCCTGGACAAGGGCGAAGACAATTCCAACTTTGGAATGTGATGTATTCCTCATCACAAGTTATCAAAGCTGCACAGCTCTCGGGTCTTGCTGTGTGCGTTTCCATCCGGAAGTATGCAATGTACTACTATGGAAAGAGTTGAGTTTTAGCGAAATGCTCTCACATTTCTTGGCCTCAAACACAAATGCCTGCCATCGGCATTTGAGAAATAGGTTATAGGTACAGATTATAGGTACAGATCTTTGTGTACACATTCCCCAGAAAAGCATCAGAGGGGCTGACTCTGTTATCTGCATTCTGCAAATATGGAAAAGGGTGTTTGACTAGCTAACTTATTCAAGGACACAGGAAGTAGAGCTGGGTTACAAAACTCAGTTTGCTATGTACACTTAATGTATTTGGTCATTCTCAGCACAGCCTCTTCCTGAAGTGTGCAGTGACCCTGAGGTTAACGTCTCTGAGTGAACTCGGATTTTTCTGTGAGCACCTCCCATGTGCTAGCATTTCAGAAATTCCCTAAAGCTAGTCAGTCCTGTATTTCCAGTGCTCAAGCAGCTGGACCATGAGCTTCAGGTTAGCCTGGGCTACCTAACAGGACCCTTATCTCAAAAGGAGAATTCCTCGGAGCTAGTTGGCAGCGCAAGTGATTTCTTGGTCACCTTAACCCCAGGCTGGCCAGTGTGGGCCCATGAGCCATAGGTGCCTAGCAGGCTCTAGAAATGTGGCGACGCAGTTGAGCTGTACATAATGGGATTTCAATGAAAAGTAGACCATCTCAATGGTTTTTCTTTGGAAGAGAGGAGGTAGAAACTCACCCGGGAACCAACCTGCAATCCTGCCTCATTCTGAACATTGGATTGCAGTGTGCTACCACATCCATAGTGTGGGGATTTGTTTTTGATTGAACAACACTTTGTCTGATTCATCGTTCATTTGTGGCTCTCTGTACCTGCATTCCTTCCATTTTCCTGTTTTCTGATAACTAAACATTAGACATCCTCCCTGACCCAAACACTGGGCTAAGGACTTGAAGTGTTTGTGGATTCTCAGAAACAGTTGAGCTGAGGTGTATGAACTGGTTTTCAGGGTTAAAGACAGTGCAGAGCCCGAGATGTGTTCCCAAGCGTTGTAAGCAAGTACAAGTCAGAATGGTGAGGAGGAGGCCCATGTCACACAGACTGCCCTCCCACCCCCACCCCTGGGTTTAGCAGCCATACTGATGTCCGCAACTGAAGTGTCACCCTAGGCCCACATTTCATATGTGGTGGAATAGTTGGTGCTTGGGGAAAGTAACTTTGTTTTAGACTGTGGCAGGCATCTCAGGATTCTTAGCAGTTCAAGGGTGTGGGGCAGTTCTGACAGCCAAAGTCCAGTAGAGCAAACCACTTTGAACCCCAGAGACCTACTGAGCATTTGCTCAGAGGGACGGAAGGCGTTCGGTGAATCGCTCCTGAGACCATGGCTCAGATTTCAGCCCAGACCCCTCACAGCTGCCCCTGCAGGAGATGTGTGCTCTATCAGGCAGACACTGCCTCCAACTCCCAGCATTCTAGCTGGACCTTACACACAGTCATCTGACCACAAGCCAGGCATGCCACGCCCCATACAATAAAAAGGGTGGTTTGCCCCCTCCTCTCTCTCTTATTCCCTCCTCTCTCTCACTTCCTCTCTCTCTCTCTTATTCCCTCCTCTCGCTCTTGCTTGCTTCCCCTCTCTTTGCTCTCTCTCTCCTCTCTGCTCTTTGTTCTCTTCTCTTTCTCCCTCTTCTCTCTCTCTCTCTCTCTCTCTCTCTCTCTCTCTCTCTCTCTCTCTCTCTCTCTCTCTCCTTCCTCTCCTTTCCTTCTCTCCACTCAACTAGCATATTTCCCCTTCCTACAATAAAATAACTCATTCATACATTGCCTCCTTTTTAATTAAGGCGCAGTGCAGCAAACAGGCCAAGCCCCGGGAGGAGAGAGAGAGACCTGGGCCTCAACACCAGGCCCCCAGCCACCCAGGGAGAGAGAGAGCCACAGCAGGCCGGGCCTGGGCCACAACCC
>JADRCD010232516.1:12364-34723 GCA_019843815.1 Montemys delectorum
CCCCCCCCCCCCCCCCCCCCCCCACTTATTGGAACAGCACAAGGGCATAGCTACGGAATACCCAAGGCATCAATGTGTCCCAAGCACTCCATTATGTTTCCAGATGCCGTCTAAGGCTCCATATACCAAGCTGAAGGTCACAGAGATCAACCTATGTCAGCTTTAGGGCACCTCTGTTCTGTTTCAGTTCTGGAATCTGAAAACCAAAGGCTCACTGATGGCTTTCCGTCCTCTTAAATGCCTGAATGCTCACTGCACTGGGTTTAGTCTCGGAACATGTGGACTCTCTTGGGAGATGTGCTTCTACCCCAGGTCCGTCAGATCTGGTTTCCTTGCTACCTTCAATCCTTCATTGACAGAAATTGTATAAACAATGTGCCATTCCACACTGATCTAGCATTTCTCTATTACTGTGTGGTGGGTAAGGGTTTGGGCAGACAGTCCTGGAGTCCAGCTCTTTGGTTTACCCCTTAGCAATCTTGTGACATATTTATGACGTAACTCATGTGAATCGTACATTCTCTATCAAAGGAGGAAACACTGCCCTGCCCTACTCATGGAACATTCTTAAACATTAAAACACATTAAAGCACAGGGTCTGGAATAATGATAAAGGCTTAAGGTCCTACCTATACTTCTGGATAGAATTTCCTATAGTAGCGGTGGCAAAAATGCTCTCTAATGTCTTTTCTGGCCATGATGGCAGGTGGATACCACATACTTGAAAAGCAAATAAGCACAGGGGAACTGATCATTTTAACCTTAGTAATTGAAGCGCAAATGTAAATGCCTGCATAGAGCTAGTGATTATGATTTGGACAGCACAGGATACTAGCCTGATGTATTTCCAGAGTCAAATTTATATTTATTCCAAATTCATTTTTCTTGTAGTGTTCTCCATCAAATCCATAGGAATACAACCTTTAGAGTTCCCTGGGTAAAACTCTTTGAGGTTCTCTTTATTTTTGCCTTTAAAATTGCCTATCTAATAACCTTATCTGTTTTACCTTCAACATATAACTAGGCTTCAATTACTTCTCAGTGTTTCCGTGTACTCTACTGTGGGTCAGACCCTACCTGCCTCTCTTTACTTCTCTTTCTGCTTGTCTTTGTCCTTCTAGTCACCATTTGAAAAACAGGTTACAACTTCAGATGTTCACTGGCTGTAACAGGCCTGTATCTCCGTGAGCCCAGCCCAAGTCATCGGTAAGAACCAATTCGGTGGCCATCAAGAGATGGCCCAGTGTGCAAGGCTGTTGGCTCTGATAAGGTGTAAGGACCTGGGTTGGAATTCCCAGCACTATGTAAAGAGCCAGTCATGGCTGAACATACCTGTAATTCTAACACCAAGATCAGAGATGGATGAATGCCTCTCTATCCAAAGCCGTGGTCTTCTGGCTCAGTGATCGACTGTGTCTAAACACGTTAAGGTGGAGAATGCTAAAAGACACTTAATGTTCAACTTTGACCTCTGCATGGTCACAGGCACCCATCAATCATTTTTGTGAACCATGCACTCTCGAGTATACATGCACACACACACATATACACACACACACATGCACATACATGCACACATACACACATACATACACTCTCACACACACGCACACACATACACACACGCACACACACTCACACGCACAATCACACATATACACACACTCACACACATACACACATACTCACATACTCACACACACATACACGCACACACACATGTACACACACATATACACACTCACACACACATGCACTCACACACACACACTCATACACACATATACACATGCACATACACACACTCACACACATACATACACATACACACACATACTCACACACACACATACACGCACACTCACATACACACATACACATACTCACACTCACACACAGACACACACATACACACACATATACATATACTCACACACACAGACACACACACACTCTACCCTGAGGACTGTGGAGATTGTTCAGTGCATAAAAATGCTTACAGTGCAAGCATGAGTACCTGAGTTCAAGTCCCCAGCAACTTTATAAAGGTTGGGCCTGCTCACACATGTGCTTGTCATGCCCCTGTTGTGGGGATTCCAGTGGGCAGTAGATGCAGGAGAATTACTGGAGTTTTCTAACTACCAGCCTAGCTTCAGACTCAATGAGAGACACCCTGTCTCAAAGAAAAAAGGCAAAGAATGATCGAGTAAGACATTCAATGGTGCACGCCTTTAATCCCAGCACTTGGGAGGCAGAGGCAGGCGGAGTTCTGAGTTTGAGGCCAGCCTGGTCTACAGAGTGAGTTCCAGGACAGCCAAGGCTACACAGAGAAACCCTGTCTCGAAAAAACAACAACAACAACAACAAAAACAAACAAACAAACAAAACAAAAAACAAAAAAAAGACATTCAATGTCTTGCTCTAGACTCTGCATGGGCAAACGTGGTTGTAAAATATATATACACCATGTACACACAGATAAAAGGAAAGAAAATTTAAAAATACATAGAATACGCGCTTGAGCTATGGACCCCACATAGAACAGCACAGAGCACGGCAAGGTCTGACCCCACAGAGAGCAGAGCACACACACTGCAGAGTCTGACCCCACAGAGAGCAGAGCACATACTGCAGGGTCTGACTCCACAGAGGGCAGAGCACACACACTGCAGGGTCTGACCCCACAGAGAGCAGAGCACACACACTGCAGGGTCTGACCCCACAGAGAGCAGAGCACACACACTGCAGGGTCTGACCCCACAGAGAGCAGAGCACACACTCCAGGGTCTGACCCCACAGAGAACAGAGCAGCAGACACTGCAGGGTCTGACCCCACAGAGAACAGAGCAGCAGACACTGCAGGGTCTGACCCCACAGAGAGCAGAGCACATACTGCAGGGTCTGACCCCACAGAGGGCAGAGCACACACACTGCAGGGTCTGACCCCACAGAGAGCACAGCACACACTCCAGGGTCTGACCCCACAGAGAACAGAGCAGCAGACACTGCAGGGTCTGACCCCACAGAGAACAGAGCAGCAGACACTGCAGGGTCTGACCCCACAGAGAGCAGAGCACATACTGCAGGGTCTGACCCCACAGAGGGCAGAGCACACATACTGCAGGGTCTGACCCCACAGAGGGCAGAGCACACACACTGCAGTGTCTGCCCCACAGAGGGCAGAGCACACACACTGCAGGGTCTGACCCCACAGAGAGCAGAGCGCACACACTGCAGGGTCTGACCCCACAGAGGGCAGAGCACACATACTGCAGGGTCTGACCCCACAGAGAACAGCACACACTGCAGGGTCTGACCCCACAGAGAACAGAGCACATACTGCAGGGTCTGACCCCACAGAGAGCAGCACACACTGCAGGTGGCCTTTGTTTCTCTTTGGATCACAAAGCTGACCAGATTTTGCCTGCTGCCCTGCCCAGCATTAGGAGAGTCGGGAGAAAGTCAAAATTCTAATGTGAAATATGGCATGTACTGAAGATGAATGATAATAATACTGTCATTACATTAAAAAAAAAATAAGACAAGGTATCTCACGGGAGTACTCCACACCACTTCTCTATGGAACAAGCTCTGACCTTGAATTTCACTTAGGCATCAAACTGAGGTCACTACAGTGTCACATCTGATTGCTGTGTCAACTTCCTCATTCACACATCTCAACCCCCCTCCTGAGCCCTCTGGCCCCCAATGGCTACAACTATGTCTCTGACTCAGGGCCTTTGTATCTCTCAACGTTTATCCCCACTGCCTTTCCTGACTTACTCTATATTTCCTGCGTTAGTTATGAGATTGTTTTTGCTGTTCTCTATCTCCTCAACGGTGCCAAGTCAGCTCCACAGAGAAGGAACTTTTTATACAGCTGCTTTCTCACATTCATGACAGAGAAGTCCGCATGCACTGAGAAGGCGCCAAAGTTATTGCTAAACAAAACAAAACAAAACAAAAAAACAACAAAAAAACCAGTTCATTAATAAGCCAATTACTTCTCATCTATTAAATGCTTATTTAACACATTTTAGAGTAATATATTACTCTAAATTTAAATTTGTTTAATTTGTTTTCTAAAATCAGATTTTGTACCTTTGTGTACAATTTCTCAGGTTGTTTACCTACCCAGATGCAGTGTACTTGATGACTGGGGTACAAATATCTGAAACAGAAAGCAAGGAACTTGGCCTTGGCCTTTGTTCTTGAGCTTGTGTATGGCAGCCTGATGTACACTAGCCATTGGTAGCCTGCTCTACGTGGAAATGGGCTGTCCTTCTGGGCCTGTGTGAAAGGTTGAGTACTCAAACACAATGTCTGCTTGAATGAATCAGACCCAGGCTCTTTGTGGGGCACAGTGCAGCTTAGATATGGATCATCACCAGAAAGATGGCAGGGCGTGCTAAACCCTTCACCTAGGCAAAGGGAAATGTGTGAGCGATTGTGTAACTGGCATAACATTGGATTCTATGTTTCTTCCCTTGAGCCTTGCTACAGAAAAGGGGATGAACTTGACCTCCTGCTCTCATCTCTCAAGTGCCACAGTTACAAGATGTGCACCACCATACGCAATGAGGCCTGGGATGCAGCCAGGGCTGCCTGCAAGCTAGGCAAGGATTTCGTCAGTTAAACTCTCCCCCTCAGCACCTTTTGGTTTTGCCTTAATAACAGAGTGCTCGCTGAACCGGTGGCTTCGTTATGAGTTCTCCTTGGTGCACATGTTACTCTTCGTGATATCTGCCCCTCTCCCGCTCTTCCCTTCCCTGTCTGGTCTCCTTCGTTCTCTCCCTTCTTGCTTTTATGTCTGTGTTTAACTATAGACTCCACACAGGATGAACAACATGCAATATTTGTTTTCCTTTTAACCTCCTATCACCCTGCCTTACTCCTCGGTCCCCTTCCATACCTTTGGACCCTTTTGTTCCTACACATCGTCCCTCATTTACTTCTGTGTCACACAGACACAGACACACACACACACACACATACTCCCCTCCACACATACACATACACACACACACATCATACACATACACATCACACTCACACCACACACACACACACACACACACACACACACACACACACACACACCCCACACCCCTCAGTGATTACTTTCTCCATCTGGCTTCTTTTGCTTACCTTACAGGATGCCCTCCAGTCTCACCCTTTCTGCTGCAGACTGGATTGCATCCTGGAGCACGGATAGCATTCATCTGAAAGTGAATGTGAGTGCCCGAGGAGGCTGAGACATGCCTAGTGAATCAGTGAGACCCTTGCAAGTGGTTGGAAGCACCGCCATATGTCATACACACAGTGGTTCTATTTCACCTACTGCGGACACGCTTTCTGGATCCTTAAAGCCATCAGCTGTTTTCTCAAACCCCCGGTGCTTGCTGTTTTAAAAATCAGTGAATGTCTATTGCTTTGTCGGTTGATTTAGGAGAATAATTACACCTTTCTCCCAGTTTTTTTTTCCCTCTTTCCTTTTCTCTTAGCTCTGTCCTCTTAGAAGTGACTGCTGCTCAGATGCTCCTGTGTGCTGGACTGATGAAGCTGACAAACTGGTTTAGAGAGCTGAGTGGCATGTCTCTTCAAGGTTGTGAAAGGCAGGGTGGTATGACTGGCTGCTGGTCACACCACTGCCACACCAGGGCTGGAAAATAACTGGAGTCTTATGACATCTGCTCTGTTGGGCTCTGTCAACAGCTCACAAGGGACCATTTTCTTTCAGTCCAGTCCCTTCTTCTCCCCAGACTCTTCCTGCACTGCACACTTTGAAAATTTCTGGGAAAAAGAAAATGTCTTTGGAAATGTTTCTTTCTTTCTTTCTTTTTTTTTTTAAAGGCACAGCAATGTATACACAAAGAGCAATTTAAAGCCGCTCAGAAGCAGGGCAGGATAGGGGTGGGGTCTTTCTCCTGGAGCTGACACTAGAGTGAGGAGATAGAACACACACAGGTCAAAGGATCAGCTTAGAGGGATGCACACAGCTGGGAACAAGCAAACCCAAGCCACGTGATTGACACAGAGGGCACAGGGAAGAAGCCACATGATGGGGTGGTAGGGAAGGCTCTCTCAAAGGTCATATTTGAGCTAGACTCTGAGTGATGAACAGGGGTAGTCGGGCAAATATCTGGGTCTAGTGCGTTGGTAAGTGACAGGACACGCAGGGCTGGAGCCCCAGATGGGGACAGGGAGCCCCAGATGATAAGCTTGGAAAGGGTGTGGAGGGAGGGGAGGGGAGGAGAGAAGGAGGGACTGGGAGGAGAGAGAGAAAGGAAGATGCTCCATCCAGACGTAAAGTAGTAAATAAATTAATCAGTGGGAAAAAAAAAGAGAAAGTGATGCAGGGCAAACTAAGACTTGAGCATGGAGCATAGCACGCGGAGCTCTGTACTTGCTTAGGAGAAACGTAGATGAAGCTGAAGGTCACTGACACCACCAAGGGGTATCAACTGGGAATTGAGAGGTGCCTGTTCAAATAAAATAAAATAAATAAAATAAACCCTGATTTCACTTATAGTGGTGAAAATGACAGACTGGATATTTGAAATAACTCTTCCTGGAAACTTTCTTTGAAAGTAACTGGACAAAGTAGTTTTTGAGCTCTCCTCAAAGTACCCGCGGCTTAATAACATCGTGAGCTTTTCCTTGGCTCCGATCTGGGAACTGAGAGCAGCAAGCCCAACTGCTTAAGCTGGTTCTCCGTGGACAGCCATTTGTGGAGGTGGGTGGGCGTGAGAGGCTGCGCTGGATTTCCTGCAACAGAACCTGCACTTGGGTCTTTGACAGCAGACAAGCAGCCAAACATCTCCATCCTTTGTAAACGTCTCAGGGACAGATGTCCAGCGGTCGGAAAATGTGCTGGTGAGCACTGCTTTTGCGAGCAGAGAATTGGAAAACACAAGTTTCAAGGAAGGGGATTGGTTACATAATGAGGCTATGTCTGTAGAGTAAAACTCCAGCAGGCAATAAAAAGATCAAAAATACTAATAGTAGTGGGGAAACCCACCCCCAAAGGAATACGTTATAAAATGAAAAATTGAAAAAAAAACCCTCGCTATCAAAGATCATATACACCATTGGCCAGTTTGTATATGAATATGTGCATGTATGTAGAAGACTATAGAATGTGTGTGTAGAAGACTATAAACGTATATGTAGAAGGCTATAGAACAAGGCTGATATTGCTTATCTCTTGGAGGACGGGGTGGTACTGAACTTTTTGCTTTTCTTATGTACTTAGAAAAATGCACATAACATATAAATAGCTTGATTCATATTTTAATGATACATTATTCTAGGAAGTACTGCAGAAAAGTACAGAGAATGAAGTAAACACCCTTGGAGGTCTTGTAGCAAGAGAATAGTCGTGTTGATCCTTTCCTCCAGTGTCCTCAAACAGTTCTCTAGGCATCAATACGAAAGCACAGCTACACATTTTATACCTGAGATTAGCATGCCATTTTCTTGACATTGCTTGCTCTCTTTTAAACCCGTAGATTCCATGAGCTGTGTCCCTCTCACTTCGGACCACTTAATTTATGCCCACTCTGTGCTGGCTCCATTTCCTGTGGACAGATGTTTAAGACTCTGGAGTTGATTCAGATTATTGAAGTAGTTTGAAGAATATCCTCAAACAATGTTGCAATGAAATCATTCTAAGACGTTTACATTTTTCACCCTCCAGTTAGAGCCCCTAAAGTGCTTACTCAGTGTTTTAAACACACAGCAGCGTACACTGAGGGCAGCAGACAGAGATGGCATCATGACACTGAATGTATTGGTCGCCTGGTTAGGGAAACTTCTGACGTGCACAATGTTTTCCCCAGCAGGCAGTTTAATCACTAACCGGGATCACCGCTTTCCCTGTTTGCATTGAATATCTGAGTCAGGGCACCATTTATTCCACAATTAAAGAATTGATGTTTGTTTGGTGGAAATATGCTTTCTTCGTCATTGATGGTTACATAAAGCCTGGAATTTGCTTAGGCACAAAGCCAGTGCCTTCTTCTCGGTCTTCCACGTGCATGGTCATATCAGGTTGTGCGTACCTACATGTGTAGGTCTCTGAAGCCCTGGCACATTTTTTTGTTGTTATTGTTCGTTTATTTTTATATTCTGTTTCTTAGCTTCTTGATTTTTTAAACTAGATTATTACTGAAAGAAAAAAAAATACAAGGAAGAAAATTCCCCCAAATGGATTTCAGTGCTTCAAACTAGTAGCAAGGAAAATGACATTCACATAAGTTTGGGAAAGCTCCACCGAAGAACAAAGGCTCCTTTTACGACAGACTACTGGTTTGACCACAACTTCAGTAAGTTACACAGCCAAATACAGAAGTGAAGCTTGCTAACTCAGTCTATTGCATTCAGTTCCTCCCTTAGCTATGCAGGGCAAACACACGGGACCTGCAAACGCTGCCTTTTCTGGAACAGGCAGCCTGCCGGAAAATGACCAGCTCTGGAAGCTGCCCTGTGTAGTACGTCATTTTACCAGATGAGAGGCACACCCAGACACCTTGGAAGGACTACTATGATAGAAATGAGGTCGTCTCAAAACTTTATATTATGTGGAAATGATTCCACGTGTCAATGAAAGCTTCTTATGGGGGAACTGAATGCTTTATTCTTGTTTTTAAAATGTCTTATTTATTTTCTTCCTGTCCTCATATTTAAGAATGACTGTCAAGAAACTGAAGGGATTTTTTATTAACCCAGTAACTATAATAAATCAACACAGCTCTGTACACTTAAATAACCCTCATGTACCCTCTTACTCAGATGTAATGTTGTTCACCCTCAAATTCATTCCTTATTGTTGTTACGGAAATCAGTGTACAAAACAATGGATTCCATTATGACATTGTCGTCTCTATATTGTATCACATTGGGATTATATCCACCTCCCGTTGCCCTTTCCCATCCCACCCTTTCCAGTCCTGATCTCCTCTCTCCCCCTTTAACTTTTATGCCTCTTTTTTTTCAAGACCAGATTCCACATATGATGGATAACTAGCAGTATTTATCTTTCTGGTTTATCTTATTTCACTCAATATGATGATCCTTAGTTTCATCCGTTTCTTGGGGGTGGGGTGGGGTGGGGACAACGTGATTTTATTCTTCTCTACAGATGAATCCCACTCAGCTCTGTATATACACTTCTTTTATTCATTCGTTTTGATGAGCACCCAGGCTGAGGCCACAACTTAGCTATTGTGAGTAGCACTGTGATGAATAGGGCCATGCAGATGTCTCTGCAGCTAACTGATGTGGATTGTTTCATATATCAGTCCAGAAGTGGTATGGCTGGATTGCATGGCGGCTCAATATTTGGTTTCAGAGGCGCTTCCACAGTGGTTTCATTGTACTTTAGATCTGGGTCTCCCTGGTCGCTAAGGTTCTTGTCTGTGCTCTCTGTTAATCGTTTCCTTTGCTAGGCAGGAATATTTAATTTCATGCAGTTCTGTTGGTAAATGATTAATATTATTTTATGAGCTACTGGTGTCTGTATGAGAAAGCCATTGCCATCTAAGCTGATAGTACCTGCCTGTGATAACAGAACTCAGGAGGCTGAGGCTGGAAGTTCACAAGTTCAAGACCCACCTGGGATACATAGTGAGACTATCACAAAACACCAAAAGCTAGAGGGTTGGAGAGGTGAAGAACCTCAGAAGTTAAGAACAAGCACTGCTCTTGCAGAGGACCCAAGTTCAATTCCCACCTCCTACACTGGGCAGCTCACAACTGCCTGTACCTCTCGCTCCAAGAGGGATCCAATGCTTCTGGACTTTTTGGACACCTGCATTCATGTACACATACTTACACACATACATGGGATACTCCTGCCCATCCTGATGTAGAAGACAAATTCTCTCTGGGCCCAACTCCTAGACGAAGAGCTTCAAGCACCTATCAACTGCTGAGAGAGGAGAAGAATTAATTCGTTCCAGAGATGACAGCTATAATTGGCTATACCTCACCAAGTGGCCAGTTATAATCATGTACTTATAAGTAACACTAAGCAGACTCAGCAAGCTGTATTAGTGTGTGTGTGTGTGTGTGTGTGTGTGTGTATGTGTGCGTGTGTGACAATTTTAGTTAAAGAAAAAGAGGCTATGAATTTAAATGAACAAGTAGATGGGAAGAGTGTGAGGAGAAATGATCCAATTAAATCTTAATTAAATTTAATAAAAATAAAATAAATCTTAGAAAAGTGCTAAAACAAATACAAATTTAAAGGGTGGTCATTTTCTAAGTCTTGATTTAATAGTTTTCCTTTAGTAATTTTGGAGTTTCAGCTCTTACGTGAAGCTTTTTGATTGATTTTGGACTGGCGTTTGTTGAAGAGGAACACGGAGGATCTGATTTCCTTCTTCTGCAGCTATCCTGCCTATTTATATATAAATAATGCTTCCTAGCACTATTTGCTGAAGATACAGTCCTTCCTCCAGTACATGCTTCTGGCTCCTCTGCTGAGACGCAGTAGACTTATTTCTGACTCCTCTATTCTACTGCGTTAATCTCCATGTCTGTTTTTGTGACAATACAATGCTATTTTGTTACTGTGGCTGTACAATCTGGTTTGAGGTCAGATATCGTGACTCGTAGCCTCACTCTTTCCGTTTAGGATTGCGTTGGCTAGTCAGTCTATCGTGTTTCCATCCGGGTTTTAGGATTGTTTTTCTCTCTGTGGAGAATGCTGTTGGGATTTCGATGTGAATGGCACTGGTTTTGGCAACATGGCCACACTCACAGCACCAGCTCGGCTAGCCTAGGGTCAGAGGGCAGGTTTTCATCTCTGGGGTCTGTTTCAACTTTTTTCTTTGATGCTTTGTACATTTGCTTGCATAGATTTTCCTCCTTTTTATTTAGCTTTCTACCTACATATTTTTTTTGAGACCTGTATTAGTTACTTTTGTGTTGCCATGACCAGAAACACTTGACAGGATAACTCAAGATGGAGAAAGACCCATTCGGTTCACATTTTCAGAAAAGTCCAGTCGGTTGCTTGGAGCCTGCATGGGGACAGCAGCGTCCTGAAAGGAGATTGTGGCACAATAGGTTTGTTTGTTTGTTTGTTTGTTTATTCCCTCATTGCAAATATCAAGGAAAAGAAGAGTGAGGGAGAGGGGAGGGGGAGGGGCAGCGACAGGGTGTGTGTGTGTGTGTGTGTGTGTGTGTGTGTGTGTGTGTGTGTGTGGTGGGGTGAGAATATCATAGTCAAAGGCCCACCTTTAGTGGCCTATGCCTCCAGCCTCTTCATGTTTTCACGTCTTTCTTCCCAAGACAGCTCCAGCAGCAGGGACTGAGCTCTCAACACAGGAGCCTTTTGGGGGTCACACTTTAAATCCAAGCCATAACATTCTGCCACCAATGCCCCCACCCCTCAGCCATGAAGCTTTTTTTCAAAAACACTTTATTGAGAATTTCAGGTGTCCATGTAGTGTGTCTTTTGATAAAGTCCAAATTCCGTCCTTTCTGTTCCAATTGTCCCCCACCCCCCATCACTTCCCCCCCCCAGATTTATGTGCTCTCTTTTAAAAACCCACTGAGTCTACTTAGTGCTGTGCATAGGCGCATGGGTGAACAGCTGTTTCCTAGATCAGAGATAGCCTTTCAAGGGCCACATCTTTGAAGACAACTTACCCCTGCATCCCAACAGCAAGCACTCGCCAAGAGTCTCACACTTCCTGGTGGAACTTTGTATGCCCCTCCCTGTCCATGGTTGGCTTCATCTTGGATGTGTGCACGCAGTCACAGCTGCTGTGACTTCTTATGTGCCACAGCCCTGTCATAGTCAGCAAATGTTTCACTGTAGATGTCTACTGCTTCTGTCCCTTACAGTCTTCCTATCCTCTCTTCTGTAATGGTCCTTGAGCCTTGGGGTGAGCGGTTCCGTGATACAGATGTTCTGCTTAGAGTTGAGCATTCCAAACTCTCTTGTTCGCTGCGTGTTGACTAACTATGGTTCTCTGTGTTAATCACCTGTACTGCAAGAAGAGGCTTCTCACTGCAAGAATGAGGGTTTGGAAATGCACTAATCGATTGGCATAAAGATCAGAACAGAAGGAGCAGGTAGATGCTCATAGATTCTTCTATGGCCTAACCGGTCTCAGGTTTCTGACCCTGTTAACAGTGGGATGAGGTCCGTCTCCTCCAAGCACAGGTTTTTAAATCCAATTAAAGAGTTGGGTTGCTCCCATAACACTTAACACTACGGTACCAGTGAGCATATCTTGCCATGCTAGTCACTGTGGTAGCTCACAGGGTTCACAGCTGGTATGACTCTTGATTACTTTCTCATCCAGCAACATGCATAAAGTGTAGGGGAGGCATTTGATATATGGTAATTCCATGTAATCTCTCTCTCCCCTGCTCTCCCTCCCTTGCCCTCCCCCTCCCTCCTTCTCTCCTCTCCTCTCCTCCCTCTCTCTCATACACACATCTTTAATGTCAGTTACCTTTCTCTAGACTTTCCCCTACCCTAGTCTCCCATCCCTCACCCTGTTCCCCCGTCAACCCTTTTGTTCCATTTTTCTCCTTTCCTGACTCTGACCACCTATGCTTTATCTGCCTTCCCTCCATGGTTTCTCACTAGCTTTCTAGCCTCCATGTATACTCCAATTTAAACACGCACATATCTAAACATTCAAATATATTGTCCACCTACTAGAGAACACATGTGCTTGTCTTTCTGGGTCCTGGATACCTCACTCAAAATTATTTTTTTCTAGTTCCATTTGTTTACATATGAACTATGTAATTTCATTTTTCTTTACAGCTGAATAATATTCATTATCCATTTATCAGTTAATGAATATCTAGGTTGTTTCCATTTTCTGACTTTATGTGCAGAATTACATTGTCTTCAAATATGGACATTTTAACGTTTTCCTTTCCTATTTGTATTCCCTTTATCTCCTCTTGTCTAATTGCCCTGCTAAGTCTTTAAGCACTAAATTAAACAGTAGTGGAATGAGTGGACATTACTCTCTTATTCCTGACTGTAGTAGAAATGTTCAGAGTTTTTCTCCATTTGGTATGATGTTGGCTGTGGTCTGTGCATATTTCCTTTGTTATTTTGTGATTTTACCTGCTGTCTTTAGTCTCTCCAAGATTTTAATCACAGGGGATGCTGGATGTTGTCAAAGGCTTTTCTGTATCTGATGAGATGATCATGAGGTTTCTATTTATTTATAAAGTTGGTTACATTTATTGATTTACATATGTGGAATCATATCACATCTATGAGATGATTTCAACTTGATTGTGGTAGACAACATGTGCTTGGTGCCTTGCTCCGTTCCATTTGCAAGAATTTGACTGAGAATTTCTGCATCTATATCCCTCAGAGATTAGTTCCCAACCTCAACCTTTTTCATAGTGTCAATGAACTTACTTATTTTGTATAAAAATTCAGTTTATCAGAATATAAATTTATAAACCATTTCATAGTGATTCTCTGGATTTCATTGATATTAGTCAAAATGCCCCCCCTTTTTTTTTTTTCAAATTCCAATTTTGTTAATTTGTGGTTTATGTTGGGAGAATCTCAGCAATGGGATTATACTTTATGTGTTTATATGTATTACTTCATGTGGAATCTTTCTTTTGTAAATTTAATTTATTGTTTTTTTACTTGTTCACTTTACATCCTGCTCACTGCTCCCCTCCGGGTCACCCCCTCCCACAATCCTTCCCCTCTCCCCTCCACCCTCTTCTCCTCTGAGTGGGGGGGAGTGGGAGCTAGGTATTCCCCCACCCTGACACTCCAAGTCCCTGTGAGGCTAGGTCCATCCTTTCCCACTGAGGCCAGACAAGACAGCCCAGCTAGAACAACATATCCCATAGGCAGGAAACAGCTTTTAAGATATGCCCATTCCAGTTGTTGGGGTTTCACATGAAGACCAAGCTGAACATCTACTACATATAAGCCTCTGTAGAGGCTTAGGTCCAGCCCCTCTATGTTCTTTGGTTAGTGGGTCAATACTTAAAAAGGTTTCAGCCATGTTTGTTGATTGAGACAGTCTTCCTAGTAGCCGTGCTGTCTCGGGTGCTGAAGTCCTGAGAGAAGATGGTGGGAATCTGCTCAGGCTGGCTTTGTCATTGTAGTGTGCCTTCTGATGTAGAATCCTCTTTTCTCTCTTCCTCAGTTTGGCTAAGAGTTTGTCAGTTTTGCTTATCATTTAAAAGAACTGATTATTTGCTTCATTGATTCTTTAAGTGTGCTTTTAGTTTTCGTTAATTTCCACTTTGATATTTATTTATTCATTTATTTATTTATGTTGAAACCTATTTTAAATGACAGAAAAATCTGCTGGTGATTGAACTATGCACCCATGGCCTCCCTACTCCCTGGGGCCTCAAGTCTCTCGAGGGTTAGGTGCATCTTCTTTTATTATGTTTTTCTGTGTACTGATTTTATGGTTGGATAGTTTTTATTAGGCCTTCAGTTTATTTTAATAAACTGTTTATTTAAATTGTTTATTTTAGTTCTCTCTGTCTCTGTCTCTTTGTCTCTGTGTCTATGTTTCTCTCTCTCTCTCAGATATTTTATTGCTAGATGATGATGATGATGATGATGATGATGATGATGATGATGATGACAACGACAGTAGTATTTGGTTACTCTGGGTCCCTAGGCTATTTAGTTTCAGGTTGTTGGGCACTAAGCAGTGTATGATATGTGTTATATCTTGTGAAGTAGGCCTTAAGTCAAATCAGATCTTGCTTGGTTACTCCCATAACCTTTGTGCCACCATTGTTCTAGCAGGTCTTGCAGCAAGACACCATGGTAGATCCAATATTTTGTGGATGGCTTGGTGTTTCCTTTTCTCTTGTGGTAACCTGCAGAGTCCCTTTCATCACCAAAGACCCTAGGAATAGGAGTGGAGGCTCCAGGTAGGCACCAGCTCACCTTCTCCATGTTCAATGAGTTGTGTGAGTGTGTTCTTCAGCAGTGGGCCTTGCTATCTGTTTGTGGAGAGCAACTTATAGTCTTGCCAACAGCTTGGGTTGTTTGGGGATTTCCATTGGAGGGCTTTGGCCAACAACTCAATTAGATGATCCAGTTCCAGGATTGGAAGTGTTATTTGTTGATAAGAGATGCTCAGTTGGGGCTCTGTCTCTCCCATTATTGGATAATTCTACTTAGATCCCCTCCACCTATGCATATATTTGACAAAGCTTCTACTGTATTCGGTTTCTAGACTACCTCTCAAATGGCCCAGTTTTATTTGTTTCTTCCTGTATTTCCTCATTACATTTCTTCCCCACTTGATTATCTTGTTCCAGCCACCCCCACCCATCCATAACTAAATGTTCCATTTTCCTTCCCAAATTATATCTGTCTGTCACCCCTAGCCCTTTCCTCTATACCCACCCTCGTGGTATAGCTATACTCTACAGAGTATAGCTTGGTTACCATTGACTTACAGCTGATATGCACATATAAAGAAATACACATCGTCTTTGTCTTTCTGCATCTGGGATTACTCACCCAGGATTTTTTTTTCTAGTTACATCCATTTACCTCCAAATTTTATGATTTCCTGTTTTAACATCTGTATAATACTCCATTGTGTAAAAGTACCACATTTTTTTATCCAACTCTTCTGCTGAGGGACATCTAGGTTATTTCCAATTTCTGACTGTTATGAACAGAGCAGTAATGAAAATGGTTGAGCAAGTGCCCTTGGCGATGAAACATCCTTTAGGTAGATGCCCAAAGGTGGCATAATTGGATTGTGAAGTAGACCATTTCCCATTTTTCAGAGGAACTACCGCACTGATTTCTACATTGGTTATAAGAGTTTTCACTCCCAGCAGCAATGTTCCCCTTACTCCAAACCTTCACCAGCATGAGCTGTGAAGATTGTGTTATTGATCTTAACTATTCTGACAGCTGTAATGGAACATCAAAGTAGATGTGATTTGCATTTCACTCATGCCTAAGGATGTTTTACATTTCTTTAAGTGTTTCACAACCATTTGAAATTCCTCTGTTGAGAATTCTCCGTTTAGATCTGCACCTCATTTTTAATTGGGTTATTTGTTTTCATGATACCTAGCTTATCATCATTATAATAATGATACATATTATTATTATCATTATTATTATTTTAGTTCTTTATATATTTTTGAGAGTAATCCTTTACCAGATGTGGAGTTCATAAAAGTCTTTTGCAACTTTGTCCGAATGACAGTGTCCTTTGCCATTTAGAAGCTTTTTAGTTTTGTGAGGTTCCACTTATTAGTTGTTGATCTCAGTGCCTGTGCTATAGGCACTCTGTTTAGAAAGTCATCTCCTGAGCCAATGCATTCTCAGGCTCAGGAGATCTGGTTTTATGTTAAGGTCTTGGATCCACCAGACTTGAGTTTTGTGTAGGGTGATAAATAGGAATCTTTTTACATTCTTCTTCATACACACACTCAGTTTGACCAGCACCATTTGTTGAAGATGCTGTATTATTTCCCAGTATGTATTTCTGGCTTCTTCATAAAAATATCAAGTGTCCACTTATAGATATAGATATATAGAATCAATATATCGATATTGATTCTATGACATTAATCAATGCGTCTTTTTAAAATGCTGATACCATGCTGTTTTTGTGTATAGCTCTGTAGAACAGCTTGAAACTGGGGATGGGGATACCTCCAGCAGTTCTTTTATTCTCCTGGGTTTGTCATGTTTTGATGCAAAGATGAAAATTGCCCTTTCAAGATATGTAAATAATTGTGGTAGAACTTTGATGGGGATTGCATTCAATCTGAAAATTGCTTTTGGTGTGATGGCCATTTTTGTTATGTTTATCGTACTGATACATGAGCTTGAGAGACCTTTCCGTCTTCTGATATCTTCTTCGGTTGCTTCCTTCAAAGACTTGAAGCTTTTATCATACAGTTCTTTCACTTGCTTGGTTAGGCTTACCCCAAGATATTTGATATTATTTGAGGCTCTTGTGAAAGGTGTTGTTTCCCTAATTTCTTCCTCAGTCCATTTCTTCTGTTGTGTCTTTAATGCCTAAGATTCTTTTCTTCCACACCTTGGATTCTCTCGACGAGGCTTGCCTCTGAGGTTACTGTTCAATTTACTAAGTTTTGCATTTACAGATTTGTTGTGAGCAGTTTTTGCTACCTTGCTTTAAGCTCCTGGGGTGCACCAGATTCCCTCAGACTTGGGGATGAAGAACACAGACACACACACACACACACACATTGATTAATGTCTCCCTGTCTTCTTGGCTCAATTGCTAGGCACTCCTAATCTCCCATGGCTAGCACGCCCTTCCCAATACTCTTAGCTCAGCACCTCTCAATCTGCCTTCAGCTTCAGGTGCTCAGATACCTATGTCGCAGCTCAACTCCCTAACCTCCACCTGGAAAAAGCAGCCTCTGGCCACTCCACCAGAGATCTCACATGGCTGGTCACCTTTTGTCCTCTGAAGCAAGGCAAAAAAAAAAAAAAAAAAAAAAAAAAAATCCTTCCTCCTTGCCTCCCCTGCAGGGACCTGAAAGTCCTGCCTCTTTTCTTCTGCCCTGCAATTGGCCCCTGGCATCTTTACTGATAGATGAAAAAACCAATTGGAGGACAGTACCTTGGCATCAGCCCTATCTCCTACACAGATTCTCTCCGTGTGTGTGTGTGTGTGTGTGTGTGTGTGTATGACTTCATTTCTATTTTCATGTCTTATTCATTTCTATCCACTGTTTGTGATTTTATAGATTGAAGGGATTCATTAATTTCCTCTTTAAGGACCTCTATCATAGTCTTAAAAGCTATTTTAAGTTTTTTTTTTTTTCCTTGTGCTTCAGTGATATCGCAACACTCAGGGCCTGCTGTGCTAGGGTTGCTGGGCTCTGATGAAGACACACTGTCCTGGCTGTTGTTGATGGAGTTTTCATGCTGGCATCTAAGTTTGAGATGGTTGTGATTCTAGGTGCTGATACCTGCTCTTGTCTTTGTTGGTTGCAGGCTTTGTTCTCCTTGGTTTCTCTTGCCCTCTCTGGCTGGTAGGAGGGTGTGGTCTCTGTGTTGCCTGGTAGGGAATTCTTCTGGGGTCCTGACAGGTGTGGCCACAGCTTCCTGGGCTGGAGTGCTCTCTTTCATTTTTTTAAGTGTAGTCCTTCATAGCTATAGACATCTATTTTTTTTTTAAAGATTTATTTTATTTTATCTTTTTATGGGTATGAGTGCACTGTAGCTGTACAGGTGGCTGTGAGCTATCATGTGTGTGGCTGCTGGGAACTGAACTCAGGACCTCTGCCAGCCCCTCGCTCCAGCCCGGCTCGCTCCAACCCCGCTCGCTCCTACGTAATTCACTGTAGCTGTCTTCAGACGCACCAGAAGAGGGCGTCAGATCTCATTACCGGGTGGGTGGTTGGGAGCCACCATGTGATTGCTGGGATCTGAACTCAGAACCTTCGGAAGCAGTCAGTGCTCTTACCCGCTGAAGCCATCTCCCCAGCCCCTAGACCTCTATCTTTGAGCTGCCTTTGGTTCTAGGAATTATTAAATTTCCTGCCCGATTCTTTGTGGATCTATTGATTACTGAAGTGTTTGTTGTTCACCTTTGTGTCTTATGCTTTCATTCTATTGTTGTTTGGTATGATTTTTTTGATACTTGATTAATGACCTAAGATGACCTAAGGTGGTGATTTATTTTGAAGAAAGTTCATTGAGCCAATGAGAAGGCTGGGTATATTGATCACTGGATGGACTATTCTGTAGAGTCTGTAAAGCCCATTTGGTGGATTGTCCAAGTTATTACTTAATTGGAAGATGGTCTATTCCCTTTATATGTAGTGATCCCTCCTCTTCTGGCTAATTTTGACTTAACTTCTGCTTTGTCAGTTATGGGTAAATGCTGAAGTACCTCCTATTCCTCCCCTTTCACCTCTGCGTATCTTTGCTACTGAGGTGAGGTCATGCAAAGAACATGCATTTGGATTTTGATTTTTAATCCAATCAATTAGTCTGCATTTTTATTAGTGAGTTAAAGCCATTTGCACGTAGGGTTGTAATTAACAGATATTGTTGATTTTTGTCATTTTCTTCTTTGTTTTCCTCATTGGTTACAATACTGTTTCTTCTTTTTCTCTATTCCCTGATACATTGTAAGGGTTGCTGGATTGACTGCATTCGATTTCTTGGAGCCTCTCCTGATTCTCGTTGTTTGTCTCTTCCCCTCATGAAGTTCATCCTGTCTTGAGCACTCATATCTCTACAGACTTTCTTCTTCTGTGTGATGGATTATTTTATTTTATTTTATTTTATTTTTTTTACTGTTTAGAAAACATTAATTTCCCTCTCACATGTCTCTCTCACATGTGGGGTGTGTTTGTAAGCGTGCATCTGTAGCTCTCATGGATGTCTTTGGAGCTGGATTTACAGGTGGTCGTCACCCAGTGGACTGGGTGCTGGAAACCAAAACGGGGCCACCTGCAAGAACAACAAACTCGTTTTACTACAGAGCCATTTTCCCAGTCCCATGTGTGTGGGATTTTTGAAAGTATCTTCTTCAGTCCTGGCTTACTAGTCATGAATTTCTTTGGTTTGTGCTTACCTTAGAACATCTTAATTTTCCTATTCGTTTTAAGAGACAACTTTCCTGGATATAGTAATTTTTGCTGGTGGTTCTTGTGGTTTATTTACTCTTATGGCTTTCGTGGTTTCTTCTGAGAAAACTGATGATATTCTAAGGAATTTAACTCTGTGAACTGGCATTTTTCTCCTGCTGCTTTAAGACCTCCCATTGTTCTCTAGCATTGACATTTTAACTATAGTGTGTTATGGAGACTGCTTTTTCTGGCCGTATTTGCTTAAGTTTTAAATGCTTCCTTTTCCTGGATGTCCAAATCTTTCCCTGGATTTGAACATTCGTTTTCAGTTATAATTTCATTTATTAGATATTCCAAGACTTGAGTTTATATCTCGGCTGCATCTAAGTTCTTAGCTTTGGTCTCTTGAAGGTTGTCTTCTGTTTGCTCCCTCTCTTCCTTCATTGATAACTGATGTAGCATTCTTTCTTCTGCCTGCTCTACTCTATTGACAAGGCTTCAGTTCTGTTTTCATCTGATCTATTGGGTTGTTTACAATATTTCTGTTAAAAAACATATTTCAGTCTCTATGCTGAAGTTCTTACCTGCGCTGTTCATGCTCCTGTCAGGTTTTGAAATCACATGGTAGGTAAGGAGTGCTGGGAGTGAGCAGTCTCTGGCCATCCCCTTGGGTCTTTCAGTGTCTGCAGCAGACAGGAATGGCCTGAGACTACTGTGTGATCACTGCCCGAGCACCCCCTCCCCCACACTGCCTAGCCTCAGCTTGTGCGTGCCTAGCTTTCCCCCCTCTCTGCAACTGCCTCTTATGGTAGTCTTTTACCTAGCTGGAATGCCAGGGTGTCTCCAGGCTCCTCATCTTAGGACTAATCTTGGTCTTCTCACCCTTAGAGCAGCTCAGTCTTAAACAAACTCAGTCTCACTTGGAGATTCGAGAAGCAACTAGATGAATTTGTTCTCTAATGCTGGCCTGGGACACATTATTCATCAAATCATTCATCAAGACTCTATTCATCAAATCTCCCAAGTAGAATATATCTGATACTTCTGTTTTAAGTCTTTCTCTTTTCCTCTTTGCCCCCTGCCCCAATGAGATGGATTATTGCTACCATGATAATAAAATAACAAATAAAAACATAACATTAGAGACAACAAACAGAAAAACAGGAGTCGATTCTAATAGAGTAGTACGAAGCATACTGATACATGGGCTGACGTAGAAGTTTCCACTATCAGGTTTTTAGTACAATGCCAGGGAGTTGCTGGCTCCTACCACAGGCTTCCTCCAAACTCTGTAAGTGTGCTGATATTGACCAAGTCTTCTCAGACGTTTCCAAAACTCACATTTGCTTTTGATTATGAAAGGGGCGTTATCACTCACTTTAAGTATTTGCAGGATAAGATTTAGAAGACATAAAAATAACAGCATATTTTGGATACTTTCTGCTCCAAAGAATGATTACAGTACTGTTCATACCAGGTACCAAGGTAAAAATCTTTATATGCATAATTTTACTAAATTTCCCCCCCCCAACAAAGCATATACAAATGTAGCTTCCCTTGTGCAAACCAAGAAGCATAGCCTGAGGAGTACAGGAGGATATGGAGCTGTGCACAGAGTTAGGCCTGCTGGCATTCCCCATGCTGTAGCACTCCCATGGCTCTGCAGGCAGAGAACCAGACAACGTGGACAAGTGCGAATGCCCCGGGTTCCTCATCTCCAGCTAGGAATCTGGGTGCCTGAGGTCCTGCAGAGCTCTGCATGTTTCTTCTTTTGCCCCCGCCTGTTGGCCATCCCTGTCTCCCAGAGCATTCCCGACAGCAATCACTCGCACACACACACACACACACACACACAAAAATTCTTGCATCAGAGTTTGCTCCTGTACACTTGGAAACTCCTGACCCACAGAAACCTTTAGAGAGATAAGGTCGTGATCACTGTTTACCCACAGCATGGGGTGACTGTGGTGCAGCAGCAGGTAGGCAGTCCCAGAAGACAGTGTGGGTGTATAGGACAAGATTCGTTCCAGCTTGTCGCCTATCTCAGAGGGATCCGTGCCTCAGAATATCCTGGTCATGTTGATGCATTCCGTACAGGAACTTTTCTCTCCTTCTACACGTCCACAGACAACAGCCTGGTCCCCAGAGTGTCTAGATATGGACATAGTAGAATGCTGGAGTCTGCTTTATGATAAATGGAGTATGGATGGCAAAAGAGCCTGACGGAGAAGTGTCTGGTCCTCATGCTGACTATCTGACTCAAAATGTCTGGCTGACAGACTAAGGAAACGTTCTTAGCTTGTAGGTAAAGCTGGGCTAGGATGCGGTCTTTTGGGATAGGGCAAGTATCACAAAGTCGTTAGGTAGCTACATAGCAATTTTAAATAGGTTCAAGAACCAGAGGGAGAATGAAAAACAGCCTCCTGAGTTCTCCAGTGGCCTCCTTGCTCCTTAGAACAGGATATACCCTTATGGTCCTGGGCCCCTCTGCTTTGATGTGGACCCTTGACCAAGCCGGCTCAGTCAACCAACAGGGTCTCAAGGGAGGGAGGGAGGATCGAAAAGAAAAAGACAATTAGACGAAACTATAACGTGACTCTAGCCAGCGCTGAGGCTGAAGCAGATTTAGTTATTTTTATATCATTCTAGGTACAACCAAAAAAAAAAAAAAAAAAAAAAAAAAAAAAATGTTAGTCTTTTTTCACAGAGAAAGAAAAACCAAAAAAAACAATAAAAAAGGGGAATTCAAAACATAGTAATCACGCAACCTCGTAAAAAAAAGGC
>JADRCD010232516.1:34823-55904 GCA_019843815.1 Montemys delectorum
AAAAAAAAAAAAAAAAAAAAAAAAAAAAACCGTTGTCAGTTCTTAGATCACAGGCAAAGTAATCAAGCAAAGCAGTAAACAAGGAGATTGCACAAGATAGTAATCCAGCAACCTAGTAAGCAAAAGGATCACACAAGGTAATCAGTAAGTAAAGAGATCACACAAGGTTCAGCAAAGAAGCCACTTAACAAAGCCCATGGTCCCTGTTTCTAATATTCTTATCTGAGCTGACTTATCTAGTGACAAATGCCAGATTCCTAGAAGAGGCACCAAAAGTTCTCAACAGACCATGTTAGGGAGCCCACCCTTGAACTACTAGAGGACTGGCACTTTGAGATACCACATTCTCACGTTCACCTCTCCAGGGCTGCCCGGTGCCGCCTGCCCATATAAACAGCCTCCTGCCTGTAGATGGGCTGAGTTGATATTTCCTGCGGGACCTGGCCAGGCCCGAGTTCTCCTCTCTCTCTGGCTTCCTCTCCTTTAGACTTTGGAGTCTGACTTTCTTTTTTATCATTCTCCCAGGGCCACAAACAGAAGAAACAGAGAGGACAATAGAGAGCTTTGTTATTTGGGGCAAATAAAAGACTCCTGGTTAAACACAAATTTTCGATAAACAAAAGTTTTTTTTTTTTTTATCATAAGTCTGTTAAACCAACTCTTGAGACAAGTTTCCATTTGACCTTATTCGTTGATAAGCTGAGTTCCCGAGCCCAGTCTTGCTGTTGAGAGCATCACTCAGGGCACTGATCCGAGTGTATCTAGTTATGTCTAGTTATGTGGTCCACACTAAAGTTAACAAACCAGTTTGCGCCTGTAACTTCAATGTAAACACACCAAAGCTGATGTGGTAAAAGGGCAAGTCTCCCAACCACCCCTGCACTTGGCCGCTCAGGGTTCCTTTTCAGAGGTCACCCCCCAGGTTCTTATTTGCTCTCTAGTTTTAGTCCACACACAGGTGTGCCAGCATTGCTGTCCCTTTTGTGCCACCGTAGGACACGGTGCTGCTTTGTGGTTTTCGTTTGCTTGTTTTTTAAGATGATGGCATGTCCCTGAAAATGGACTCAGTCAGCCATCAATCATTTCTTCTTTTCAATAACCAAATTCCAGGCCATGCCACTTGAGTTTATAGAGATTCCGGATGGAGTGTGGCAGACTTCCCGGGAGATGGGCGTGCTAGACCCTGCTGCTGTCAAGGAGAGAAGTACGGGGGTGGACTGAAGGCACTGCCAGGCAGGGTTCGGCTGATACCATCTGTTTCCAACAATTTCCTCCTGGTCTGACATGACCATGGGCCATCATGGATCAGAGATGGTCGTGGTAATTACGTATTCCTGGGCCTCACCGTCATGGCAATGAGATGCGCAGGGAGTTCAGTGGTAGTTGAGCCATTGCAGTAGAACTGTTAGCACTCTGGAGCAAAAAGAGAGTAAAATCATTACAGGAGTGCTACCTGGAATTCTAGCGACCTGCTGCCTTCTGGCTCCAGCTGCACAGTGGTCACAGGAGCAGTTGGTGCTCAGAGGACACGGAAGGCTAATGATGGAGGAGGGGTTTCACACATGCGGCTTGTCAGTCACTGGGGTTGGGGTTTTTCAGTGACACACTTGTTTTTGGGTCAACTGCATTCCTGTACGTAGCCAGCCACCATGTGCCTTTAAGGAAGCCCCCAAACTCACTGGCTCACTCGCTAACCTGGACTGGACTGGAATTAGTTTCTTCTCTGTCATCAGGTCCCTATCTGGGGTGAAGAGGTATTTGCTTACATCTCCCCAGGAAAAGCCTCACAATACTATCTGACATTTAAAATGGCTCTGTCCCCAAGACAAGTATATGGGAATTCCCTGAGTGGATATGAACAGTTAGAACCTAATTTTTTTCCAAGAAAACTCCCTCCCAGGAAACTGGTAACATTTTACCAAGAAAAACATTAGCGTGGGAACTGAAGATGTGCTAGCTAATGCGTCTGGGGTTGCTATGCTTTCTATAAAATTCCCAACAAAAGAGTGTGTTCTGAAAGGGTTGGTACTCAGATCAGCAGAAAGGTCAGAAATCAACACCACTTCCTGTTCCAGAGGAAGTAGGATGGCCGGGTGAGTTCCTGGAAGTGTATCTGGCCAGTTGGTAGCCATAGGGGAGATGTGACACACAAAGGATGTGTTATTACCCTGCTCAAGGTGGTGATGTGGGAGGTTTAGATGACAGTGCTTTTGTGGAATGCGTTGGTGACGAAGGGGATAAAAGGAATTAACCAACGGCGAAAACGAACAGAGAGAGAGTTTCATATAATACATCGCCAGAGGGAAGACAGAATGAAGATTCTCAGCGAGTGGTCTGCGCATCAGGGAAACACCATTTTATAGCAGCGGAGGGAGCTTGTTTGGGCTCATGTGCATCCTATGTGGACTTTTACCTCGGTGAACAGGCAGACATTTTGTATTTTGCAGAGCAGTACATTTTAAACTGTAGTTGTTTTTGTGAAAACTGGCCATTCTCTGAGGCACAGTGGGCTGTGGGGTGTGCCTATAGATGACCAAGTAAGACATTCTCAGCTAGGCTCTACATGACTGGGGCCTGATGATTAAAGAATAGACATTTTTGTTTTTTTTTAATTTTGGGCCTTTTATATTTGGGTGTTCTGTTTCCCCATGACAGACTGGAAGGCAAAGTATTGACAAAGATGAGGAGGCTTTTTTTTCTTCTGGAGCTGCTTCAGAGTTTGATAGGGTACTTGGCATTGGTCATCTGCCAAGGGCTATAGTACCATAAAGTATAGACGGCTTGGGGGACATTTTAGAGAAGGAGGTAGTGGCTGTGACAAGAGGTTGAAGCTCAGATGTGATGTTGTTTCAAAGGTCCTTGGTGAGAGCAGAAAGGTGTTGGTTTTGACAGAATGGCTGCTGTCCTCCAAGCAGTACCAGCTTAAGCACACTAGTCTTAATGGCCGCCGCTAATTGTACCAGAAGGTTAAGAAAGTAGGAGCTGAAAACACAAAGCAGGTTACAGACAAATCAAGCAAGGGCCCATGGAAGTCAGGAGGGTATAGTTCATCTAAAGAAGTTATTTAAGAGTTAGCCCAGTCAAGAAGTCTCTTTAATTTCACAAAAAAAAAAAAATAAAAAATAAAAATAAATAAATTTGGTGAGCTATTGAAGAGGCAGAGTTGGAAAACAGAGAATCAGAAGTTCTACACTAGAGATAAGAGGAGCCCACACATGCAGACTGTTCAAACAATAACTAGAAACACTGGCGAAGAGCAACAGACCTGGGGAGTTCCACCCAGCAGGAAGCCAAGAACTTGTTCTGCCTCAGGACTTTCTCTGGACTCCTCAGGTGGCGGGGGAAGGGGAGAGCTGCATTTTTTTTTCATGTAATATTTTGCCCCTCTGCAGGAAGTGCACCATTAAGAATCAAACCAGCAGGGTCTCTGTGGCCTCCCTGATCCACAGGGTAAGTGACCTCATGCTGGGGGTGTAAAGCTCTTTTAGAGGAGTCTTGTCACCCTGAGGGTCCTGACTGACCTGAAGGGCAATGGCTACAATAACACCTTTTTTTTTTTAACCCTTTAGGCCCTCAAATTTTGATTGATGACTAGCCGAAAGAGTAGTGTCATTGGTCTTGAAGAGGAAATAATGGAGTTTACCTCTAACTTCTCTGCAACCTTTGGACAGAGCTTAGAAAAAGAACAGACAGATTCTTAAATAAAACTCAGTTATTCAAGTAAGAAAAAGTCCAAAAATGTAACTTAAATACAACTACTTTTGCTAAACAGAAAGTTGTGTGTCATATGTACACCTGTGCATATGTGTACGCATGTGTTGTATACATAGGCATATGTGTGTGTACGTTTGTGTATATATGTGCATGTGTGTATTGGGTGTGTATGTGTTAGTATTTGTATATGTGTGTTCTATGTATATGTGTATGTGCCTGTGTGTTGTATGTATATGTATGTGTGAGCGTGTATGTGTGGGTAGTGTGTGCACGTGTGCATAGCTACATATGTAGAAGCCAGAGGATGTCAGATGCCCTTCATCATTATTCTCTGCCTCGTTCTCATAGGACAGGGTCTGTCAGCTAACCTGAAGTTCAATGTTTCAGCCATTCAGTGTTTGTAGGATGGCCGGTGAACTCCTAGGACTCTCCTGCAAAGGCAGAGTTACAGATACCACAAGCCAAGGCCATGGCTTGCCTTTAACCCAGAGCTGGGAATTTGAAGTTGGGCCCTCATCCTGTCCAGCAAGTAGTCTCAAGCCATCTCCCTCGACCTGTATGTCTTGTTTCAAAAGACAGTATTTTTTTTTTTTAATGAGTGTTCCAGGAATAGTTTAGTAGCCTAAGGGAATTTTATTGTCTTAAACCCAGACCTAGGTTTGATTTCATATCAGTGTTTTGAACTTTTCCCTTAGGGGTTTCAATAGCATTTGGTTATCATAAATGTGTTATATTTAAGGTTCATCTTCTGTAACTCTCTTTTACCTTACTTACATCTTTTATGATTGCTTAAGCTTTCTGGTTTTGGTTTTATCCTTTTTTTTTTTTTCTTTTGGTTGGGGGGAGACAGGGTCTCACTGTGTCGCTTTGGCTGGCCTAGAACTTGCAATGTACACCACGCTGGTCTCACACTCAGAGATCCACGTGTCTCTGTCTCCTGTGTACTGCCATCAAAGGAGTGCGTCGTGATGCCTACCCTTAATTTCCCCTTTTTATTTTGGGAAAATCTAGTCATTTTATCTTAGGATGAAATTTTATTTTACCATGTAAAGTCCTCGTTTTAAATCTAAAAGACCATACTTAAACTACTGCCATTTCCATTTCTACATTGTTTTCCCTCACTAACATAAGGCACAGCAATATAACAAACTTGTCATCTTAACAAAGTGGAATCTAGATTTTTCAGTGTGCTGTCAGAACGAATGCAGCAGGGGAAGATAGTCCGCGTGACCCTTGCTAAGCGGTGTAGAGTTGTGTCTGACAGGGCTTTACACACGCTCGTCAGGAGACTTAACAAGCTCTTTTTTTCTGTATTTCCCCCTTGGTCTCAAATGAGTGTGGAGGGTTACAGACTATTACATTTCAGCCAGAGCTTGTCAAGGTGACAAAACCTCTATGTAAAACAGCACTGGACTTGTGAAATTGTCTGGGCAGGGGGGGGGGGGGGGGGGGGGGGGGGGGGGGGGGGGGGGGGGAGGGCGGGGAAGATAACACACACAGACGCAAGATTCCTCACGGTGACCTTCTAATTATAGTTTTGGATACAAAAGGCATCTATTTCCTTGCATAACTGTGGAGATAGTGAATTACTTTTCCTGGAGGAGGCTGGGGACTTGCTGTTGAGTGCAGCAGAGGCAGGCCAGACCCAGAGAGAATTTTGTATTTTCTTTTTATCTTCCTTCTAGCCAAGAGTAACCCAGGGCCTACGAGTCTGCGGTTCTCAGCTCTTCTGTTGGTCCCGTGGCCCCTGGTCCTGGGAACCAGGCCCGTCACTGAATGTGAAGGTCCTCTAATGTTGCCCTTAGACTTCGCATCTGTTTAATTGTCTGCTCTCCCCTTTGAGGAATCTTTAGTGAGAAGGAAAGAACAGCTGGCAAAGGGAAGGCTGAGCTTTGAAAGGGCTCTCGTTACAGTTCCCACAGGGGAATACAGAGAGTGAGATCTTAGCTTCCCTGGGAGCTAGGAGGCTGCCCTTCCCCCTTTAAAAAAAAAGTATATTCATTTATCTATATATATCTCTCTCCCCATGAGCGCTTGCTCACACAAGTGTGTGTATGTCCTGAAAGTGAGGCCTAATTTCACTTTGGAGCTATCTATGGCACTAAGTCCAAAGTGACCAACTGGTTAAGCAAGACAGAGTTCTCAAGCAGATTCGCAGTCTAAAACTTGGCCGTAGATTCGTTTTGAGGGGGAACAGGGACTCACTTTCCTGGAGAAAGGAAAGTCTAGCCACCTCTCAGTCTCTGAGGGTCAAAAGAATTTGAGGGTCAAAAGACTTATGTCCAGATGGGCATTAGAATGTAGGAATCACAGTTCAGTGGCCTTCATGCCCTGGCAGGGTATTGTCTAAGCCAGAAACCTTCAGCTGTCTCTGAGTATCTCAGCTACCCACGGCAAGTGTCAGAATCAAGAGAGAGGAGGAAAAGTGTTCCCTTGTTCCCATCAAAACACCATGCAAAACAGCCATGGAGACAGCCCTTGACACTGTTGTTGAGCTTCACAGCCGTGCCTCAACTCAGGTCTAGCCATTCAGCCTCGGTAGGCTAATGATGAGACACAAGTCAATAACAGAAATCAGAAAAGGGGGTTTATTCAGTGTGGCTACAATTGAGGGACTAAAGAGAGCCAGCAAACCCTTCAAGTGTGGTCTGCAGGGTCCCGAGGGGAGATCAAAGTTTTAAAAGAGAGCCATGGATGTCCACATCTTAGCAGTCCTGGCCAATGTGAGGTCCTGCCCTCACTGAGCTGTCTTTTTTTTTCTTTTTTCTTTTTTTTTTTTTTTTTTTGGTTTTGGCCTCAGCCTGTAGAACTCTGTGAAATCTCTTTCCTGGAAACAAATTTCCCCTCCTGCCTTCTCTCAGCAGGAGATGCCCTGGGAAATTCTTATTTCTTTGGGGTCTATTGTTTCAATAGGGTGATAGTCAGATTCAGAGGCACAGCGTCTCTTTAGGATATCTTGATTTCTGCCAGACCACTTCCAAGAAATTCTCTAAGAAGAATTTACTAAAACTTGTACAAAGCAAAGGAGTTTAGCAAAATGTGCTTCCAGAAAGTGGTGAGCAAGTTCCTGGACAGTGACTTTCTGTGTCCAGAGAGGTGAGTGATTTCCTGGACCCTGTATCTCTCTGTCCAGAGAGGTGGGAGAGCTTTTGAAGCCATTGTTGGGGGGAAAACTTGGTTGTCTCAACATAGAACCCCCGTAGGGCCCTGTATCTGGGTAGACAGGCTGCTGTCTGGTTTATCTCGTTGATAATAAATTTTACAGTGTCTGTTGTTTATCTTGAGACTGGCCACTTGTTAAGACACAAGTTAAGAGTTAGGTTCCAGACTGTGGTATAGAATTCATGAGCCAAGCTCCAAATGATTATGGCCTGAAGGTTAAGGTATAGTCATTTGTTTTTAAAGAATTATTTGTGTGTGTGTGTGTGTGTGTGTGTGTGTGTGTGTGTGTGTGACATGTACAATGATACACATGCAGAGGTCAGAGGACATTTGTGGAGGTGATTTTCCCCTTCTACCTCATGTGGTTCCAGGGATGGAGCATACGTCATCGGGCGTATAGATTCTATATTCTATATGATAGACTATTATAACATAGTCTAATCTCCACTGTATTCTTTCTATCCTATTCCATTCTAATTATGGAGCAAGCCCACCTTTGCCCACTGGGACATCCGGATGGCCCCATTTTTAGCCCTTTGCCTCTACAGACTCGTTTGGTGGCTGTGGAAGGTTAGCAACTGTATCTAGCTTGTCACGGAGTAAGCCAGAAGGATGCTCTTGCTGCCTAAGAAGAGGTGCCTTAGATCTTTAAAGTGTCTGCAAATTGTCTGTTGGTCACATGTCAGCAGAGGTAGCCTGGGGTTTCAAACTGAGAGACAGCAGGGGCAGCCACAAATCTATGGGTTTTTTTTTTTATTAGATATTTCCTTTATTTACATGTCATATGATATCTCCTTTCCTAGCTTCCCCTCCCAGAAAAAAAAAAAGAAAAAAACAACAAAAATAAAAACAACAACAACAACAGAAAAACCCTGTTCTCTTCCCCTTCCCCCTGCTCACCAATCCACCCTATTCTACTTCCTGGCCTTGGCATTGCCCTACACTGGGGCATAGAACCTTCACAGGGCCAAGGGCTTCTCTTCCCATTGATGACCGACTAGGCCATCCTCTGCTACATATGCTGCTGGAGCCATTAGTCCCATCATGTATACTCTTTGGTTGGTGGTTGAGTCCCTGGGAGCTCTGAGGGTTCTTGGTAGTTCATATTGTTGTTCGTCCTAAGGGGCTGCAAACCCTTCAACTCCTTGGGTCCTTTCTCTAGCTCCTTCATTGGAGACCCTGTACTCAGTCCAATGGATGGCTGTGAGCCTCTACTTCTGTATTAGTCAGTTAGTGTCAGTGCCTTTCAGGAGAGAGCTATATCAGGCTCCTGTCAGCCAGCACTTGCCGGCATCCACAATAGTGTCTGGATTTGATGCTTGAATATGGGAAGGATTCCCAGGTGGAGCAGTCTCTGGATTGCCCTTCCTTCAGTCTCTGCTCCACAGTTTGTCTCTACAACTCCTCCCATGGGTATTTTGTTCTTCCTTTTAAGAAGGAATGAAGTATCCATGCTTTGGTCTTCCTTCTTCTTGAGTTTCTTGTGGTTTGTGGATTGTAGTTTGTGTATTCCGAGCTTCTGGGCTAATATCCATGTATCAGAGAGTGCATACCGTGTGTGTTTTTTGTGACTGGGTTGCCTCACTCAGGATGATATTCTTAATTGTTGCATATCTTGTGCTCCTCACTTCTCACAGGTTTTCACTGCCTTAGAGCATCTTTAAGATGAAGGGGAAAGGAGCTTTGAAGCATTAGATGAGTGTACGGCCCTTGAAATCGGGTTTCCTGGTACTTGGGCAATGGAGGCACCTGAGTTCCCCACTGGCATCTTCAGGCCCTTGTGCCGAAATGCCCACTGGTCTAGAGCAGCAGCTCCTCTGAATGGTGCGCCCAGGAATGTGTGCTCTCTCCCGTCAGTGCAGAAGCTAAACAAACAACAGGAACCACTCAGTTCATCCTCCAAGGGCATGAAGTGTCTCTCAGCAGCGTTTACTTTATTTAGCACGTCCTTGAGAAGTGCACTGTAAACACACAGGCTTGGTCATCCATCCACCGTGCTTGCCACCCACAGAGGGAGTCTCCTGAATGGAGGGAGGGCCAGATTATGAGAAAGGGCATTGCTTCTAGAAACCAGTAGTAGGGACACATTCGCTAGCCCCTGGTAACTGCCTTGCCCACCGCTCCTGTCTCCTGGTTACTGCTGTTTCCAGGTTACCTGTTCTCTAGTATTTCGTCATCAAGTAAATTTTAGAAATTTGAAAGGGGGAAAACAATGAACGTTTTCTTTGTTCTTCAATTTCTTTGCTTCTTCATCTTCTTTACTCCACTACTGTTATTTGGATCTCATGGGTCATGGAATCAAATAAATCCCACACCCAGCGTAGAGGGACTGGAAAGATCATTTAGTAGAAAAGAAATCTGTCTCATTTAAATGGTTAACTGCAGTGCCGATTTAACACATCAAAGTGACTCTGGCTGTGAGTTTGCCTAAGTCCCTACTCAGTAGGGAGCATTATAGAGTCATCCTGGCTGATGAGCCCTACTCCACGACCCCTGAGCCGACCAGCCCAGGGACTAGACTCCCCACACTATAAACCCTACCAGTGCTTCTCAACCTTCCTAATGCTGTGACCCTTTAATATGGCTCCTCATGTTGTGGTGACCCGCAACCATAACATTATTTTTTGTTGTTACATCCTAATTGTAATTTTTCTACTGTTACAGATTGTACCGTAAGTGTCTGGTGTTGGCAATATCTGACATGTGATCCTGTGAAAAGGTTGTTTGGAAACTCCAAGTGAGTTGTGACCCACAGGTTGAGAACTACTGCTGGCTGTTTTGGCTGCCTATCTCTTGGTTCACTAGGTCTCTGGGTCTCCAGTTACTCTCTTGGCTCCTTCTCTCTTCTCTTCCTCTCTTGTTGTGTTCCACCCCCTCCCCCCATCTTTCATGGTCTGGTTCAGTCTGGACCCTTCCAGATGCCTCTTTTGCTGTATCAACCCCCCTTACTACAATAAACCTCTCCTCCACCACACCTAGGAGCTGTCATATCCTCGTGGTTTTCATCATCTGGTGCAATAAACACAGAATCTTGGGCTTGAGGGCTGGAAAGAACCTTTAATTAAAGCGCATTAATGCAAATAACATACTTGAATTACTCTTGAAATATGTAGGACTACTAAAAATAATTTTTTGTACCAGATGGTGGTGGTGGTGCTCTTTTAATCCCAGTGTTCCAAGGCCTCTAGAGGCAGGAGGATTTGTGAGTTTGAGGCCAGCCTAGGGTACAGAGAAAGAGAGTTGCAGGACAGTCACATTTATGTAGAGAAACCCTGTCCAGAGAAAATCAATCAATCAACCAATTTAATAATCATGATGACCATTATATTTTATTTATAGATTTGTAAATATTAATGTATTTATATTACAAGTAATAATATATTTATATTATAAATATATTGGTAACATATTTCTAAATCTGTAAGCCGGCTCCCTTCTGCCTTTGGTCACTAACCTTCAAGCCAATAATGATTAAAATGTGACAAAATAGTGGTAATAGCTCCATATGATGCTAACCATGATTTTTTTTTTATTGACATAATACATTTGTTTGTTTGTTTAAATAACCCATAGCTATGCCTTTCTGTTTGGTGGGCTCTCATACCTGAGGGCAAACAAATGTCATCTCTGGTTTTCCACTGTCTTCTTGTGTCCTTGGATACAGCTTGTACCGTTGGTTCTTCGCCTCAGCTTTACTCTGACCTTGTGGCTTGATCCCCTCCCCCGAGAAAAGAGATGTATGATCGTTGCCTCTGTACCAGCCCCCTCTCCCAGTCTCTCAGTAAGGCCTCTGTGAGCTCTGCTGTGATCTCTTGGTAGACATTTTTAACCTACAGAGATGAATATCCACATACATGGAGATGGCCTTAGTTCCGAGCATCTCTGGGCTGTGCTGGGTCGCAGTCTCCAGTCGTTGGTCTCCACCCTTTAGTTAGGTGGGCAAAATATATCTAGATGAACTTCTTCCTCCTCTGTAGTTGGCAAGCTTCCAGGTTCCTTTGATTTCTTGTACGTTCTATCTTTTTCTGATGGTTTCTTTTTACGTGGAGGCTCTGAGAGGAGCACACCTGTAAGGAGGAGTGTTGTTCTAAAACGCACTTCCTTCTCTGTGGCTTTTTCTCCAGCAGGCCATTCCTAATTCCATTTCCTTGAGTATTCCACTGCCCAGTCTTTCACCACTAGGTGTCATCTGTATTCACACAAATGCCTCAAGGGTGTGAAAATAAGTCCTTGTGCTCTGGTGCCACGAGCTTGGTGGGGAGGCAACTGCTGACATCCTGCTTTTGGCTGAGTGTTCCAAGGTCTCTCAACTCTCTGTGTAATGCCTGGCTGTGGGTTTGGCTGTATTTGCTCTCTGTATTTGTTCAGGAGAGTTTCATTAGGAGCCATTTTATCACTCCAGTATTATTACTATTATTATTAACCAGTAGTATTTGGTTTTACCTATCCTACGATGCGGGACTATCTGGTCTCTAGTTCAAAGAGTGTAAAAGCCAAAGGGGATGGAGGATTCCAAGAACAAGGCCTTCTAATTCAGCATGAGCAAAGCTACTATGAGCTCACAGAGACTGAGGCAGCATGCATGGGCCATGCCCGGGTCTCCAGCAGCCCACGGTGTATATGTTACAGCTTCCAGTTAAGTGTTTTTATGAGATTCCTGAGTGTGTGAAGGACTGGGTCTCTATATCTTGTGCCTTCTCTTGGATTTTTTTTTTTCCCTTATGTTGTCCTGTCCAACTTTGATGTGATGGTTTTGTTTTATCTTATTATATTTCAATATTATTGCTTAGAAGCCAGTTCTTCTCTAATGACAGAAAGGGAGCGGATCTGGATGTGGGGGTTGGAGGAAGTCCAGAGAAACTGGGAGGAGTAGAGGAAAGGAAAACCATAATCAGGGTATATTATGTGAGAATAATCTTTTATTTTTTCACTAAAAGGAAAAAAAATGAAATAAAATATGCTCTGGTTATTGTGGCTCACTGTACAAAATCTTATATTGAACGTATTTAAATTTTAGCTTACCTTTACATAAGAGTCCCTCTCAGAATAGAAACAAACAAACAAAGCAAAGAGCAAAAACAAAACAAGACAAAAAAAAACATAACAAAAAATAAATCTTAAAATCAAGAAAAGAGCCCAAGTGGAAATGTGTTGCATTGCGTTTGAGCAACTGGAGGCTCGGAGACACCATTAGTCTGTTCCCAGAGGCACCCTGTCACCTCTGTCTCCTCGCTCCAAGCAACTGCCAGGCAGCTTCTTCCTTTAGCTTTAGCTTTGCAGGAGCACATATCATTAGACACCTATGCACTAGCTGTGACAAGGAAACAGAATTCACTCTCATTCTACAGTTTGGTTTGTCAGGTAATGGTGCTGAGGTGTTAAAAATATTTCTCAGGCATGATCAGTTTCACCTTTCTTTCATGTTAGGGCAGTGAGGCTTGGCATGGCTTACTCATTGTTCCAGTGCATAGCAGAAACAGACCCTTGACAAACATCTCCTGGGCACTAGATACACCATGTCCTCTCTACATTTGTCATTAGCATTAAATCTACTCTGGAACTCTGAGGAGGTAGTTACAGACGGAATCTCATAAGATCATGCCTGATATTCTGGGAACGTGAGCTTCGTAAAGCTCCTTGGCCCCTGGAATTCGAGTCTAGGCTGTCACGCAGCTGCTGAAAGGCTAACTTGGAGACTAAGTTGTTGGGACTTGGAAGGTGGTTAAACTATTTGAGATGTTTCACTGTCAAAAACAAGGAAGCTAAGTAAGAAGTTGTAAAATTAAGTAAGTTAGAGAGACAGGGTTGGACGCTGTAGATCTAGTCCATGTTTATTTAGCCCGTTGTTTACAAAGTAGCAGACTGAAAACCCTGTGGTTAATAAACTTGGCCAGTTGTAGTTAAACTGATACTTTCTAAGTAGGGTTGACTAGAAACTGTGAAACCACAAACAACATCTGGTGGGAAGCAGATTGTGAAATCTTGATAGCCAAAGTGATGGAAAGCATTCACTGCCTACATCGGCAAGATGTGACTCTCCTGTTGGAGAGTTTAGCTTGAATATAGTCAACATCTTCGTCATGTCCTCTTGGCCTACAGAACCACTTTCTGACCAACAGCAAGATTTTTGACTTCATCATCAGAGATGCGATATCTGAAAAATTTCAACACAACTTCTTAGCCATCAAGTCTTGACAGCTGGACCATTTAAAAATGTAACATTTATGTGCTTTGTAAAAGAGTATTTCCAGCTGATTTTCTCCAACCATTTGTTTTCCTTGGTTACTGTATAATTTTCAGTGTTACAGAGTCCAAGGCTAAATAAGTCTAGACTAGAAAGGCAATGATCCCATTTCCTGGATGTTGGCATTACAGTTATTACCAGATGGTAGGAGCAGGTAATGCATTCACGATAAAATACTATTGAGCATGATATAAAAGGTTGGATGTGTTTGCTTCTAAGGTTGCCTGGAAGCATTACACCTGCAGATCTGCTGGCAGTAGGTATTTGCAAAGGAAAGCAACACAGACAGAATGGTAGCCTAGGGCACCATTTCCCGCTGCAAAGTGACCTAATAGGTGGCTATGTAAACACCTGGGCTATCCATAAAGCTTGTGGATACCTGTAATGACTTTACATGGTTTCAGATGTAGCTTAAGCTTAGGTGATTGCTTTCCCTACGAACAATGATTGCTTTTGACTAAAATGCCACCATCCTACATGAAGAAATTTTATGGGTCAAGGTTTTATCTAAAGTTCATCCATAGGCTGTTGACTACCCTTAAGCTCAGATGCAACATGGAGCCTCGTGCATTTAAAACTAGCCTGAACCCTAACTCTGTCAATCATGAAGACATGGATATGTCCCATCACGTGCCAGAAAGACCAGACAAAACAAAACAACCTAGAACGAATAGCATGTGTTTTTCCTATCCTCAAAAGATCACACAACAGAAGTTCCTTTCTTTGTGATCTGCCTCTTTTACACTATTTCAACCCATCAATTTTTCTCATAAAAAGTAAATGAATCACTATGTTTCCAGACTTCTTCCTTGTTGTTCATTCAAATTATTCTCCTATAAATTAGGTTCAACAATTATCATACTTAGAATATCTTTCGTGTATATTCTGAAGCTCAAAAAAAAAAAAGAATATAAATATGAAAAGCATTATGATAAGAGATTATAATGGTACTCTGGGTAGGTGTGGGTACTATACCATAGTGTACCTCAAATATAGTTGTCTGGATGTAATAGTTTACTATTCAGGTATGTAAACCCCTAAAGAGAGATTTTAGATCCATGAATAACTCTTCTCCAAGACATAGTCTTGCCATTTCCTATCTTGTGGGTTCAGCTTTCTACTGCTGTTTATCTGGACAATGTGAGTAGGAAAGTGTGACGGCAATAGAGTACTTCTCAAGAGTTTTGATATAGAACACACACACACACACACAAATGTATGTTGTGTGAAATATTAAAAAACCAAATCCATGCTAATGCCGGCTAGGCACCGGCCGGCGCTCTCAGTCTGTTTCCAGCCCAGCAGACAGACCAAGACAGCATTGTTCCTTTCAGCCAAAGCCTGTCCCACCAAGGCTGGCTCTCTGACTCAGAGCTCGGAAATCACTCTCTATACCTTGTGGCTGGCTGCTGACAAGCCCGCCTCACACTTCCAAATTCTAGGCTAGCTGGGGTGCACTTCTTGCAAACCCATGCTCTGCTGCAGTTATCTTTCTCTGAAAACCAGTTGAATCACCTCATGAATGAAAACACGCACAGTCTTAGTTTAGAATCAACAGATAACACAATCTCTGGGCACAGAACCTAACGTCCTAATTTTATAAACTATTCTATGTCGGAAATCCTCTAGCAGCCTCTAGCTTCATACATTGTGTCTGCCTTGTTCCCACAGTACAAAATACAAGTTTCTTTCTCCTGCATTCTCTCTTCCTCTCCCCAACCCAGAAGTCCCACCTCCTCACCCAGTGGTTGGTTTCTTGTATGTATATATGTATATCCTTATTTCCATTAGAAATAAAAGTTCATATATGACCTACTTTGGAGTACATTAGATTTGAGATGTTCTCTCTCTCTCTCTCTCTCTCTCTAGGTCTTTATATTCTTTATTAATTTTTTAAAAAAAATTATTTTATTTTTTAACTTATTCACTTTCTATCCCTCTACTACCCCTCTTGTGGTCACCACCTCACACAATCCTTCCCCTGTCCCCTTTCCCTTTTCTTCTGAGTTGGTGGGGGTCCCCCCTGGGTAACCCTCCACCCTAGCACTTCAAGTCTCTGCAAGGCTGGGAGCTTCCTCTCCCACTGAGGCCAGAGAAAGCAACCCAGCTAAAAGACCATATCCCACATACAGGCAACAGCTTTTAGGATAGCCCCCCACCCCCAACTCATGCTCCAGTTGTTCAGGGCCCACATGAAGACCAATCTGCATGTCTGCTACATATGTGCAGAGAGGCCTAGGTCCAGCCATTTATGTTCTTTAGTTGGTGGTTCATTCTCTGAGAGCCCCAAGGGTCCAGTTTTGTTGGCTCTATTGATCTGCAGAGTTCCTATCCCCTTCAGGGCCTTGAATCCTTACTCCTATTCTTCCATAAGAACCCTGAAGCTCCATCCAATGTTTGGCTGCGGGTGCCTGTATCTGTCTGAGTTAGCTACTGGGTGGAGCCTCTTAGAGGACAACATGTTCTTGTGTGCAAGTGTAACAGAGTATCATTAAGAGTGTCAGGGATTGGTGTTTGCACATGGGATGGGTCTCAAGTTGAGCCCATTATTATTTGGCCATTCCCTCACTCTCTGCTTCATCCTCCAGGCCTGCATTTCTTGTAGGCAGGATAAATTTTGGATTGAAAGTTTTGTGGATGGGTTGGTGTCCCTATTGCTCCACTGGAGTTCATGCCTGGCTACAGGAGGTGGCCTCTTCAGGTTTCATATCTCCAATGTTGTGAGTCACAGCTAAGGTCATCCCTATTGATTCTTGGGCACCTCCCTTATCCCAGGTTTTTGTCTCATCCTAGAGATGTCCCCCACATCCTTACCCCCATCAGTTGCAGTTTCTAACCTGACTAGTTTTCTGGTGACAATTTTTACTGTGAAAGAAAATACATATACTTTAGGATGATTGCTATATTTGTCATAATTAACAATCTAATGCTTTCAAATGACATTAATCCAAATTAAGAAAGTTAAATAAAAAAGTAATTTGGGAAATTATTATTTTCTTGTCTGTGGTGGTTTGAATGCTTGGCCACAGGGAGAGACACTGTTAGGATGTGTGGCCTTCCTAATAGTAAGTGTGGCCTTTTTGGAGGAAGTGTGCCACTGTGTAGGAGGGTGTGGCAGCTTCCCATCCTCAGGCCCCTCCCAGCACAGAAGAGAGTATCTCCTTCTGGCTGCCTTTGGATCCGGATGTAGAACTCTTGTCCCCTACAGCACCAGGTCTGAGAGCACCGTGCCATCCTTCCCACCATGATGATAATGGACTGAACCTGGTCCTGGTGCCTTTTTACAGCAGTAAAACCCACCTAAGACATTGTCTTAGAAAAGTCTATTTTGTTGATTCTCAAAATCCTCAAAGATCATTCCGAGTGTAGGTTCTGCAAATGCTTATCTGCCCATGAACTTTCCATCCTGTCTTCTTTCATCACTCAGAATATGTTGTTTTAGTTTCCAGTAGTTCTGTGATATCAAAACAGAAACTCTAGAGTTGGGGGTCACTGAGGGACTTCAGATGGGGAGAGCTGGACAGAAAGTACTACATGACAATCTCTTATTAATTGTCAGGTTGTTAACTTTCTCTTTTCCTGTTGCCAAAGAAGATAGCAGGCACAGTGGAAGCCCCTCACTCAGTATCAGCATTTACTGAATTCCAAGGAATCTGAGAATGCGTGCTATATGTAAAAATTCCAGAGACAGGGTCTGGCCAACGGACTTGTGGTTTTCCCCTGTGTCTTGTTTGAAGGAGCCCTCTGCCTGGCTAATCCTGAATCATGCACACTAAAAACCTTAGCCGTGGCAGGTGCTTCAATAAGCTTATCAGTAGCGAGACTATTGTTTGCTTCTCCAAAGAAACATATAAGCTGCTATTGGCAAAAGAAACAGCAAATATCTTCTAGGTAGGAAAAAAATACCAAAGCTAGATCAAAGCAAAGACCTATTAAGAGATAGTGTATTATCAAAAGGACGATGGCTTGATTTCTAAGATGTCTAAGATTTTATTCTAAAGGCCGTTTGTCCTAACACTTCCATAGCTTCAGGAGAAGGAAGATGGCTCTGTTATGACATTTACACCAAGAAGAATTCATAGTGTTTCACTTGGTGGCAAAATTTCCTCTCAGTTTACCTTTCTCTTCAACACATCCTGGGATCTTCCTGAAAGTCGTGATGTAGAATCAAGACCAAGGAATGTCCATTCTTCTCTATGTGTGTATCAAATGTGTGTTCGCTAAAGTTTGGCCTGGCTAGTTTTGTTTTACACTTACCTCCGAATATGAGAAAGTTTACAAAGGTACACTAAGTCACACAATGCCTCCATTCATCCTTGTCGCCTTCAGTTGCCTTTTCTCACAATCTAATCCAGGGACTTCTGGAGAGAGAAAAGTTTTCCCTCTTTCCTTATACTATTGAATTATGTCTGGCAAGACCTGTATGCTACTTTACAAAAGCCTACTCTTGATGTGTTTAGCAAAAGCAAAAGGGAGAGGGCCTATGGATGAACTGCAGGAAGAGGAGCAAAGTGCTAACAAGGAAAAGTGCATCATTAATGTAGTGAGAATTTTGGTTTCCCTGAAAATCCAGTTACCTTATGTGATTATGTTTTTGTTTTAATCCCAGCTCCAGGATATGAGCCTGTTTCAAACTGTCCATAGCCATTAACTATGATCGTCTTGTGCTCTGGGAGGGATGTGATTTTTGCCAGCTGCAGATTATGTTTGGAATTCTGGCGACTCTTGAGAGGGTATAAGTGTGAGAGCCCCGAGAGGGCCTGTGGGGGCTGCTGCTCCCCTGGCTGCTGGTTCCTGTCATGACATTCATTCTTTTGCTGAGTTTCTTGGTTTGCTCTTGATGGCTTGATGGATTGCTGGTTGGGGATATCCTGACAATGAAGATGGGACTTACCCCTAGGAACTTGATGCCACTAGCCAACAGGAAGTAGTCTAAAGAGATCTATGCCCCCCTTTCCTATCTAGTGTTGGGGGACTGGAAGGGATTGGAGTGGAGAAGGGCAGTGGACATAGGAACCCAATAAAGTAGCCAAAAGTGTGTTTACATCAGAGCAACCACCGCCCATTATATAAATAACATATGCATAAGCACAGCTTTGCCTCCATTCTGGTATTATTTGTACTCTAGATGTATTTCCTCTTATGGGTAATGTGTATGATAAATCAGGTACTCTATAACTACAGTTTACGGTGGTTATCTACTTAACACCAGGCCTATTTCTATTACTGAGAACGTAGCAGTAGAAACAGTTGTCTGCCGTCATGTCTACCCAGAGCGGAACTTAGAGGAGAAGACATAAAAGCAAATGACCAGTGATCAAACAGAGGACCACAGTTCCGAAGAAAGCATAAAGCTGCACTTGGTACACATTGCCTTGCTCTCTCTTAAGTTGACTACAGTGGCATTCACTTACAGTGGCTTTGAAGTCTAAAACTTTGGTTTTTATAGGTTGGGAATATTTTTATTATAAGTATGATGAGATTTCCTGTGCATGAGATCTAAGGCTTACAGAAAAAACTAAATCTCAGGGAAAGCATATTGGTATATTTTTCGGATACTCAGGAAGCTGTGTGTTGAGTCTTGACTGGAACCAGCCACTGCAGGCCAGGGATACAGTCTCTCACGTGTAGCCAGATTGCAATGTTTAAAGTTTTAGATTTTGTATTGTTATGGCCTTCAGATGTTCCTTTATTAACAACATACTCCTTTGCACTTCTAACCACATAATTAACAATTAGATCTTAGAGGCTGTTGGACCCTGTAACAGATCACTGGCTTATATGAGAAGCCACACCTGGGAATAGGATGGTCAAAACGGAAATGATGTAGATTGAGGTCTAATTATTAAGACTAATTATTTTGAGTGAGTCGGTCAGGCTGTTCTGGAAAGCATTGATTAATGGGGAAGGCCTGCCTTTTGTGTGGGCCACCGCACACCATCTTGGGTGTGTGTGTGATGGGATTGGAAGAGAAGGGGAAAGCCATTGTCACTCTGTCTGCTTCGTGAGTGCTGTGCCGGCTTACCACAACAGACTGAAACCACCAGGCTAAATCAGTTCTCCCTCCCTAACTTGCCCACCTTAGGCATTTTGGCAGAGCAACGACAAAGCATGACTCACACTGAACAGCAGCTGGAAGAGCACCAAGACCATGGTGAGCGCTGTAAAATCAAGCCCCTCTGCTACCTCCCTTCTCCCTCATCCTGGGAAGGGGTCCCTTCTAGCTATCTCCCCGAAGCTCATGTCATATACTTGTTGGACTTACTTGCAGCACCAAGCCATGAGAAAACAATATCCATTAGATTTCTGCAACTTCTGTATCCTTAGTCCTACATACAGGATACAATGAAAGCATGGTGCATCGTCCTCCACAGAGGACACAATGAAAGCATGGTGGGTTGTCTTGGTCATTAGGAAGAGTGTGACTCTCTTTTAAGTATTTTAGGCATACTTTCTGGAGACAAGGATAGATAATTGTTGTTTGGAGAATTTTAGCCCTGAAAACTTCCATATTGTTTCTTTAAAATCTTTTGAAGTATCAGATTATGACAGTATCCAAAAGACTGTCACTTTGGGGCAAATTAGACTTTTTGATCTGACATACTTTTGACCAGTAGGCCAAGATAGAAGAACAATTCCTAAGATGTATTTGACTAAAATTAAAATAAAATAAAAAACACATACATCTAGCCGGTACCTACAAACTGCATTTATCTGAAGTTTATCAGAAGTTATCTGAAGATCACTCAGCTCAACATCTGTCTTCCAGACAGAAGTGGGAAATTATGGGTGGCCTGACAAGAGTGCTCGATTTCAAGAGTAAGCCACAGCTCTGTGGCCATGTTTGCAGGAGATGCGACACATGGTGAAATTCAGTTGACCCGAGTATTCCTGCTACTCAGACTGGACCCTCAGACCCTGGGCACTCGTGAGATGGGCTGGGCTGATGGGAAGAAGCCAGCCACGGATGATTATAGACATCTGTTTTCAGGAGAATGCACTTCCTGTGTTCTGGAAACAGAGGAAGAACATACAACCCACTTAGTGTATCCATCTTATTTCACTGATGTTCCAATTATTCGTGTATGTACAACATATGTGTCACATGTCACAGACACAATATATTACATATAATATGTCTAATGGGAGTGGTGGGCTCAGCCCCATCATACACAAGCTTTTATTATTTTAGCTCAGAAAACACTCTGGTTAAGAACGAAGAATAGTATAAATTAGAAGGATGGATACAATCTCGTGACTAGGGTAGAGCAAGTACATCATAATCTTCATGGGAAGTGGATTCCACGGGGAACACGGAAAGGGTGTGGCTTTTAGCACTGTAGCTAAAGTTAGAACCCACACCACTTTTGCCTTATGCAATGCTGTGTTCTGAATCCTGCTACCGCCGTGTCATGTTGTCCCTCGTATAAAACTGATCCCCAAACCAGGATTTTTTGTTTGTTTGTTTGTTTGTTTTTGAGACAAGGTTTCTCTGTGTAGCCCTGGCTGTCCTGGAACTCACTCTGTAGACCAGGCTGGCCTCGAACTCAGAAATTCGCCTGCCTCTGCCTCCCGAGTGCTGGGATTAAAGGCGTGCGCCACCACTGTCCGGCCCAAACCAGGATTTTGAACTTGCTTGTTAATAATAGGACATGCTAGCTAACCTTAAAGCCTTCTAGGTTTTAAACAGTCATTACATACATATGCTGGATGAAAGGGAAAAATACATTTAGTGCTATGGCTAAGAGAAAAGAAGAGAATGGGAACTTCAAGGTACCATAGTGAAACCTGGGCACCATCTCTGCAGCTGAACCATTGCTGGCCCATGTCACTGCCCCAAAGGCAGCCATGTGTATGTTGCTCCAAACCTCAGGAAACAAACGCATGCCCCAGGCGGGGGGGGGGGGGGGGAGTGTATCATTAAGTTAACTTTGGGCTTTTCAAATGGCCTCAGAGAAATA
>JADRCD010232517.1:0-22312 GCA_019843815.1 Montemys delectorum
AGGTGATCACTGATCTGAGGTGAAGTTCAATGTATGACATTTTAACTCAGGTTGGAAGATATTTATGTTGCTGTTCTCTGAAAGTTGTTGAGGCCTAGTGAAGTGTAGGTGATTCTTAGACCAGTAAGAATCATAGCCATGTCACCAAGCATGTAAAGGATGTTCCTGTTCTTTAAGGACAATATCATTAACATTTGGAACCTTTCAGGGGTAACCTATTGCATCTGCCTGAATTTTAATCCCATCCATTTCATTTTAACATGAAAGACACTTGATAGAAAATTGAAGTATTTATGAGACTTTCTTCTTTATATTTATGGTTCATGATTATATACTTAAAGAAAATTAAATTGCCATCTCAGTTGGAAACAAAATGAACTTTGATTAGGTGGGAGATTGAATGCTTTTGTGTATTTATTGAGTATTTGAATTTTATTTTACGAGCTTCCTATTCATTTTCAGAGACTGTTTCTCTTTCAAGTGGCATTTCAATTGTGTCCATTTATATGTAGGAAATTTAACTACTTACGTATTATTCCCTTACTGTATGTGTTGCAAAAGCCTATTCCCCAATGTTTTCAATATATAGTAATAACTTTGTATGTGTTATTATTATGGCATATCTGTGCATGGTGTACGTTTTGGAGGGAACACATGTCATGGTATGTGTGGAGATCTGAGGACAACTTTGTGGATTGAGTTCTTTTTCCCCACCTTAATATAGGTTGCAAGAATCGAACTCAGGTATCCAGGCTTGTGCAGCAGGAGTCTCTCTCTACCAAGTGAACCATCACACATACCCATGTTTCCCAAATTTGTGTGTATATTTTAGCTATGATATTTTCATAGCTAAATATTATTAGTACAAATAAGTTGTTTTTAGATTTTTTATATACAAAAATAGCATATTTTTTAGCTCTTAAATGTTTCTTTTGTAGATAGTGTCTTAGTTGGGGTTTTATGGCTGAGAAGAGATATCACCATCATGCTAACTATTATAAAGGAAAACATTTCATTGGGACTAGCTTACAATTTTGGGGGGTTAGTACATTGTTGTTTTTGTGGGAAACGTGGCAGCATACAGGCAGACATGGTGGTAGAGAAGGAGCTGAAACAATGTAAATATCTGTGTTTTCAGATAGTCTTATGCAACTCCAATGAGGTCACAACCCACAGACTGAGAATCACCACTGTATCTTCTAATAGAGATATATTCAGAAGTGATGGGTCTACTTCAACATTGGGAGAAACACAGCAGAGCCAGCAGCACAATCATTGTTCATTGTCTTTCAGATAATATTGTTTTTATTTTGGGGCTGTGAATTATCCTCCCTTAAACCACAGACTCAACATAATTATTTTAACTGGTGGGAATGTAAAATAAAGTAAAGATAATATAAAAACTGGTTGAATAGTTAAAAATAACTCTACTGTCATCTCAAGATTCCCTGGGCATGTTCGATTTTACAGGAAGCACTAAAATCTAAACTTACTATATTTTCCCTGTATGTGATTATCTATGGCAAAATTTAAGTAATCAATTGAAAAATATAGGGGTTTAAAAATAACAGCTGAAAATAAAATAGAATAATGATATCTAGGTATGTTGGCATACCAAAGTGCTGGAGGTAGGAGGATTCAAGGTCCAAGCTCAACCTGAGCTCTGGACTACAACAGTAGAACCTGTTCTCAAAATATCCTTTTATAATACCCTTGACCCTTCTTGGGGTGCTGTGAGATAATACAGTATCTTTGTGATGAGGTGGCTGAGATGTATGATAGAACTATTGTTGTTCAGTGTTCAATAACTACAAAAAAAGGCTACTTAGACATCATACTGACAATCTAAACGGCTTAGTGGCTAGTAGTAAATTATACCACATGGACACATGGGAAAGGGGTAACCCTCATCAAGGGAAGCGTGGAAAGGGATTGTGGGAAAGTCTATCCTGCCTCTCAGCATGGTGTCCTTTTAAAATATATGCATTACTTCTTGTGTTTTACATTTAATAATCTGGTGCTGCAATGTTGGTCATTGGTAACTGAAATCATATGAAGTGGAACCACAGAAATGAAATGATCACTGTATAAATGAAAAATAAACTATATTAAACTGACTACAATAAAATCAATTTGACCAATACATCTCAGTGTGTAATTCTAATTTTGTATTCATTTCAAACGTGATTTATGTAGATGGACTTTTACAGACTATTTACACATTATTTGACCTTTCAGTTTACCCGAACTGTGATTATGTGTGTACTCCCTCTCTACTTGGGATTTTAATCTTGTTTGATAACTTAGCTGTGCCCTTGAACAAAATAGGACCTCAAGCATGCAGCTGTCCACAAATGTTGTAATGTTTATATTTTCTAAAACATTTTCTGAAACAAGCTCTGGTGTATGAAGTTTATCTTATAGTGTTTATAATATACAACTGACGTCAATTCAGGCAATAAAATGAAGAGAACTGTAATGCTTATGAATAAACAGACACTGAAGCCATTGAATCATTTTTCTTCTCCCTCGTGTTTGGGTAAGTAGCACAATATAAATAGTTGAAAACAAGGTTTCGTCTTATATTGCACCTAGTGGTATTTCCTAATGTTAAATATCCCCTATAGCTGGTCTATATTACTTAGCATGAAAAGACAGAAGTGTTTACATTTTAAAAATACTTCAATCCATTAAATAACTCCCTTTTGTAAAAGATGGAGATCCTGCCCACTGTCAGTTTTAAAGAATTGGTGTTTATAATTAAATGTACTACCAACAATCCAACAACTGCATACATGAAAACATTGTTTAGACCTTCACAATATTGTGACACTCCCCACAAATGAGGACATTTCTATCTGAAGTATTTTATTTATTTTGTTGTAGTGTGAGAGGCCCCCTCTCTCCAATGCTTAGTCACATGTTGTTTATCTTTAATTTTCGTCATGAACAAGGATCCTTTCTTAATGACAAAGGTATTGGGGGGGTGTCATATGCAAATTTGCAATCTTGGAGAGAACTAGAGAGCCTTCTTTCCGATGCCTTTTGTGCATCACTGATTGTCTTCAGCTTGATGAGATCCTTTGGCCTCAGGGTCTCCTGTGCTGTGTGTTGTCCTATCATGGTGCAGACTAAACTACAATTCAAACATTTTAACTCCAAAGCAGTACTATGAGAGCTAAGACTCAAGAATGGAGCTCTAGGACTGGAGACATGGCTCAGCAGTGAACAGTGCTGTACTGATTCTCAGCACCCACATGCTGGATCACAACATTTCTAATTCCAGTTCCAGTACATTGAATGACTTCTGGACCTTTTGGGTAATAGCTATACATGTGGTGGTACATGGATATACGTGAATGCAGACAAACATATATGCACATAAAATGAAAATAAATAAGACATTTTAAAATGAGATTAAAGTTCAATGATAAAACTAAGATGAAGAAGGTGTGGCCTTTATCTGAAACTACACTTAAAGTATGGATTATAGTTGTGAACCTCTCTCTCTCTCTCTCTCTCTCTCTCTCTCTCTCAAACTCACACATACATACACATACACACACACACACACACACACACACACACACACACACACACAGTTTAAATTTTTATTCATGTTCCTTTATAACATAACTTCTTCCCCAAAGAAATTCATAGGAAGTAGAATTTCTAGAACCCAAAGTGGCTCAGAGAAATTCTAATCTGTGTCACCTCTCTTTCTTGGAACTGACCAGAGAGAAATACCCAGACCCACTCTCTTCTAAGTGAGACCCTCTCTGTTTAAAGCAAGTCTTCCCCATAACCTGGAGGGAGGATGCCACACGGAAAGGTCATACAGAATGCTGAGGCTGATAGGCCTGGTTAGGGTTTTATACCAAACCTATTATTGGTATTGCGTAATGGAGACTCCATTGAAAGGCAAACAAAAAGGATTGAGTGTAGGGAACTTTTGGATAGATGAACACAGGGAGAGACTTAGTTGTCAACTTGTGAAATTTGATACTAACTCTAATATCAGAACCAAGTTGGATTAGAGGTCCCTAGCTGGTGTATGCTACAGAATTAGGTATTTGGCTGTTGATGGGGAGAAATCCCCACAATCTTCAAGGCCACACAAGTCATCTGTCTTAATTGTGCTGTGACAACAAAAATAATCACTTTAGAAGAGAATTCATTTCCCCACAATGGCAGTGTGTCCATTTTTCTACCCGAAATTTTCAAGAATGAGAGGATGTCTATCCCTTGTGACAAATCTCTCTTCTTACCGACTGCTGGAGAATCGCCCTGAAGTCTCCTGTTGTGTTCCATCTTAGCTATCAGTCTTCTCCCCACACCACCCAGAGCTGAAGGTGTTCTTACTTCCCAGCATGCCCCATTCCTGTGTCTGTTTCTTATTTTCTGATCTACAATGGTTTCCAGTAAACATGCTGACTTGGCTCTATGTTTCGGCTGCAGAACGAAGCTGTCACTGAACCATGTTCACTCTTGGAGTTCTCAGCATCATAACTGCCCCCATATTAATCCTGTGTTTCCATGCTTTTATTTCAAATGGGAATACTTCAGCATGGGACCAGGTCTCTGGGCATTTACTAAGGCTGCTTTGTATCTGCTTGACAGAAAATTCTGCAGAGATAAGAAGAAACAGGTGAGCATGTTCAAATACCACCAAGTTTCTTTAAAGTAATAAAAAAAAGAAATGTAATGAACCTTTGAAAGCCTATATATAGTACAAAAATATCCAATGAGTACTGAGTATATTGTTTTTAGCAACAAGTTTATTCAATCTCATAAGGAATTTATTTCTTGAATAAAGGCCTTAAAATAAAACCTGGGTTAGGCTGTAACTTAATGTGTAGAGGAGTTGATTTCAAATCAATCATTCTGTCTCATCTTCATTATTGTTGGCTTTATGGGCAGAATGTTCTGCTACCTTTGGCTCCTTATAAAGACTTTTAATGGAGTATTTTAAACATTGGAAAAAATTTTGAGCTTATTTGGAGAACACTGCTATGAATGGGATTGACTGACTCCAACGAGGAACATAACTTACTGACATCGTTCTTGCTTGAGGAACAGTAGTTTTCAGTCCCAATGTGTAAAGTGCTTAGAAGTTATCACTCCTCACTTTAGAGCAAAAACCTTCAGAGAACTTCAGCCACCAGGCAAATAGTATCTCCCTTCAAATCTAGAGAACTAGGTAAGTTCAGAGAGTTGGTGAAATACACCCACCGGAGGCAATTGCTGCTGAAACAAACCCATCAGCAATGCCTGTAAGTTTCCTGGAAGCTGTGAAGATGGGGATGAGAATGAGAGTTTCTTTGGGACTGAAATCTTAAAGGCCCCACCTTTTAATGGTTTTTATCTTTAGAAAACTCATGGTTTTCATAGTTCCTTGGAACAAGGGACAAGGAACTATAGAAGAAGTGTAAAACAATCTATCCCTTTGGAATGGGCCCAGAGGTTTTCCCTAACCAAAGTCCACAGAAAAGGCTTCATCAACTGATTTTTTCTTTTTAAAGATTTATTTATTTATTTATTTATTTATTTATTATATGTAAATATACTGTAGCTTGTCTTCAGACTCTCCAGAAGAGGGCATCAGATCTAGTTATAGATGGTTGTGAGCCACCATGTGGTTGCTAGGATTTGAACTCAGGACCTTCGGAAGAGCAGTTGGTGCTCTTCACTGCTGAGCCATCTCTCCAGCCCCTCATCAACTCTTTATGTTACAATTTGTTCCTGAAATTGAAGGTCATCTATGCTACTCGATCTATGCCATTTGATCTGCCACTCTATTTATGTCACTTCATCTATGCCAGGTCATCTAGGCCCCTCCATCTGCAAGAGAAAAAGCAAGGTAAGAAACATTTACTATGCACCTAATCTAGGGATAACAATTCACTAAAAGATACAGTCTTAAGATTGTAGGGCACTTTTCTTTTTCATACATTATCATCACATCACTGAATTCTGGTTCAACAGTAGATGATAGGCAGAATAGCCACTTAAAGGAAAAAAGAAGAGACATATGGGAGATCTCAGAGGAAGAGTAACTAAAGAGATCCCATGTCATGGTGAGACAACAAAAATGGACCACAAGAATTTTAAGGCACTGACACCGACAATTGCAGCAAATATTAGATACAGTCCAGCCCTTTATTTATATGAAATTCCCACTAACATGCCCTTACCTGTGCTTCTGTTACCTGATACATTCTCCATCAACAAAAATATGCATGTGTTTAAAAAAAAAAAGCATGATGGGGAAAAGTAAGGTAAAGGCATTCAAGAGTTCACCTACAGTTGAGAGAAGCCAGTCAGTACAGACTTGAGATAAAGGAATGCAGAAAGGCTTGGTGCTTTCAGGAGCAAGATCACTCAATTTGTAAAGTGATCTTTCCCTCAGACAGAGAAAACGGGGCCATTGCTGGAGAAACATTCACACAGGGAAGACATCACCAAAAGGCAGCCACAAGCTCAAGCTTGTTGAGTCCCAGCAGAATCACATGTTCAAAAGAAGAGAAGGCTGGTGCAAACATTTCCAGACAAGAATTTAGCATAAATTTTCTCTCCTCCAGTAACTTTCTAAGGCAGGACCAGCAGGGAGGCACAGGCCTCAGAAGTGGCAGGGAAGCTAGGACAGGATCCTTTCTACCTCAGTTTACACTCAGGAGGGATGACTGATCCACAGCCCTCTGCACACAGGTTTTGCAAGAGGAGAGCTGATCTCTGAGAAGTGCTGACACAGGCTTACAGACCCACAAGAGGAACAAGCTCCAGCCAGAGACAACAAGAACATCTAACAGCAGAGATCAACAGATGGTGAAAGGCAAACACAAGAATCTTACCAACAGAAACTAAGACAACTTGGCTTCATCAGAACCTAGTACTCCTACCACAGCAAGTCCTCCATATCCCAAAATATCAGAGAAGCAAGATTTGGATCTAAAATCATATCTCATAATAGTGATAGAGGAATTTAAGAAGGACATGAATAACTCCCTTAAAGAAATACAGGAGAACACAGGTAAACAGATTCAAGCCCTTAAAGAGGAAACACAAAAATCCCTTAAAGAATTACAGGAAAGCACAACCAAACAGGTGAAGGAATTGAACAAAACCATCCAGGACGTAAAAATGGAAGTAGAAACAAATAAGAAATTACAAAGAGCGACAACTCTGGAGATAGAAATCCTAGGAAAGAAGTCAGGAACCATAGATGCAAACATCACCAACAGAATACAAGAGATAGAAGAGAGAATCTCAGGTGCAGAAGACACCATAGAAAACATTGTCACAACAGTCAAAGAAAACAAAAAATGCAAAAATTTCCTAACTCAAAGCATCCAGGAAATCCAGAACACAGTGAGAAGACTAAACCTAAGGATAATAAGTATAGAAGAGAGTGAAGACCTCCAACTTAAAGGGCCAGTAAATATCTGCAAAAAAATTATAGAAGAAAATTTCTCTAACCTAAAGAAAGAGATGCCCATGAACATACAAGAAGTCTATAGAACTCCAAATAGACTGGACCAGAAAAGAAATTCTGCCACTATTATCCTGCCACATAATAGTCAAAACACCAACTGCACAAAACAAAGAAAGAATATTAAAAGAAGTGAGGGAAAAAGGTCAAGTAACATATAAAGGCAGACCTATCAGAATTACACCAGACCTCTCACCAGAGACTATGAAAGCCAGAAGATCTTGGGTTGACGTCATACAGACCCTAAGAGAACAAAAATACCAGCCCAGGCTATTATACCCAGCAAAACTCTCAATTACCATAGATGGAAAACCAAAGTATTCCATGACAAAAACAAATTTACACAATATATTTCCACAAATCCAGCCCTTCAAAGGGTAATAAATGGAAAACTCCAATACAAGGAGGGAAACTATATCCTAGAAAAAAAAACCAAGAAAGCAATCTTCCAACAAAGCAAAAAGAAGATAGTCACATGAACAGAATCCCAACTCTAACACAAAAATAACAGGAAGCAACAACTACTTTTCCTTAATATCTATTAATATCAATAGACTCAATTCCCCAATAAAAAGACATAGGCTATCAGACTTGGTACATAAATAGGACCCAACATTTTGTTGCATACAGGAAACCCACCTCAGTGACAAAGACAGACACTACCTCAGAATAAAAGGCTGGAAAACAATTCTCCAAGCCAATGATCCCAAGAAAAAAGCTGGAGTAGCCATTCTAATATTGAATAAAATGAACTTTCACCCTAAAGTGATCAAAAACGATAAAGAGGGACACTTCATATTCATCAAAGGTATGATCTACCAAGATGAACTCTCAATTCTGAGCCTCTATGCTCCAAATGCAAGGGCATCTACATTCATAAAAGAAACTTTACTAAAGCTCAAAGCACACATTGTACCGCACACAATAATAGTGGGAGATTTCAACACCCCACTCTCTGCAATGGACAGATCATGGAAACAGAAAGTAAATAAAGACTCAGTGAGACTAACAGAAGTTATGAAACAGATGGATTTAACAGATATCTATAGAACTTTTTATCCTAAAACAAAAGGATATACCTTCTTCTCAGCACCTCATGGAACGTTCTCCTAAATTGACCATATAATTGGTCACAAATCAGGCCTCATCCTATCAGATCACCATGAACTAAGGCTGCTCCTCAATAACAACATAAACAATAGAGAGTCCACATATACTTGGAAGCTTAACAACATTCTACCCAATGATAACATGATCAAGGAAGAAATAAAGAAAGAAATTAAAGACTTTCTAGAGTTTAATGAAAATGAAGTCACAACATACCCAAACTTATGGGATATAATGAAAACAGTCCTAAGAGGAAAACTCATAGCTTTCCTCCAAAAAGTGCCTCCAAAAAGAAACTGGAGAGTGCATACACCCTGCAATTTGATAGCACATCTGAAAACTCTAGAACAAAAAGAAGAAAATTCACCCAAGAGGAGTTGAAGGCAGGAAATAATCAAATTCAGGGCTGAAATCAACCAAATGGAAACAAAAAGAACTATACAAAGAATCAACCAAACCAGGAGCTGGTTCTTTGAGAAAATGAATGAAATAGATAAACCCTTAGCCAGACTAACAAGAGGAACAGAGACATTATCCTAATTAACAAGATCAGAAATGAAAAGGGAGATATAACAACAGACCCTGAGGAAATCCAAAAAATCATGAGATTCTACTACAAAATCCTATACTCAACAAAACTGAAAAACCTGGATGAAATGGACAATTTTTCTAGACAGGTACCAGGTACCAAAGTTAAATCAAGATCAGATAAATGATCTAAACAGTCTCACATCTGCGAATGAAACAGAAAGAGTCATTAATAGTCTCCCAACCAAAAAAAAGCCCAGGACCAGATGGGTTTAGTGCAGAGTTTTATCAGGCTTTCAAAGAAGACTTAATACCAATACTCCTCAAACTATTCTACAGAATAGAAACAGAAGGTACTCTATCCAATTCGTTCTATGAAGTTACAGTTACTCTTATACTTAAACCACACAAAGACCTAAAAAAGACAGAAAAGGTCAGACCAATTTCCCTTATGAATATTGATGCAAAAATACTCAATAAAATTCTTACAAACCAAATTCAAGAACACATTAAAACAATCATCCATCATTATCCAGTCAGCTTCATCTCAGCAATGCAGGGATGGTTCAATATACGGAAATCCATCAATGTAATTCACTATATAAACAAACTCAAAGAAAAAAAATATGATCATTTCAGTAGATGCTGAGAAAAAGTTGACAAAATCCAACACTCCTTCATGATAAAAGTCTTGGAAAGATAAGGAATTCAAGGCCCATACTCAAACATAGGAAAAGCAATATGCAGTAAACCAGTAGCTAACATCAAACTAAATGGAGAGAAACTTGAAGCAATCCAACTAGAATCAAGGACAACACAAGGCTGGCTACTCTCTCCCTACCTATTTAATATTGTACTTGAAGTCCTAACCAGAGCAATTAGACAACAAAAGGAGATCAAAAGGATACAAATTGGAAAAGAAGAAGTCAAATTATCACTATTTGCTGATGATATCATAGTATACTTAAGTGACCCCAAAAATTCCACCAGAGAGCTCCTAAACCTGATAAGCAACTTCAGCAAAGTAGCTGGATATAAAATTAACTCAAGGAAATCAGTGGCCTTCCACTACACAAAAGATAAACAGGCTGAGAAAGAAATTAGGGAAACAACACCCTACACAATAGTCACAAATAATATAAAATACCTTGATGTGACTCTAACTAAGCAAGTAAAAGATCTGTATGACAAGAACTTCAAGTCTCTGAAGAAGAAAATTGAAGATCTCAGAAGATGGAAAGATCTCCCATGCTCATGAATTGGCAGGATTAATATAGTAAAAATGGCCATCTTGCTGAAAGCAATCCCCATCAAAATTCCAACTCAATTCTTCACAGACTCAGAAAGAGCAATATGCAAATTCATCTGAAATAACAAAAAACCCAGGATAGCAAAAACTATTCTCAACAATAAAAGAACCTCTGGTGGAATCACCATCCCTGACCTTAAGCTGTACTACAGAACAATTGTGATAAAAACTGCATGGTATTGGTACAGTGACAGGCAGGTAGATCAATGGAATAGAATTGAAGACCCAGAAATTAACCCACATGCAGGTCTTATTGCCTGCGGCTTCCCACGGAGATCTCTGGCCTGGCTTGATTGGGGGAATCCTTGTGCATAGAATCGAGCGAGCATGGATGGGGCATCTCTGCCCTGTCTTTCAAATGCTCTATTTCTCTGCTCTGCCCTGTAGTGAGTTGGGTTGGGATGGGTTGACAGGCCGACTAGCCCATGAGGAGTGTGGCGTAGCTTCAGGCCATGATTCAGGAGAGCAAACCTCTTCCCAAGTGTTACAGCTCTAGAACAAAAGGCTCAGACCACGGAGTAGATCTTTCATAAGCTTTACTTCCCTGGATACCATACATAGATATAGTTTTGGGAGATCATTCATATTTTGACAGCAATTATTTCTCATTGGTTTGGGCTGAGAATCTTTATTTGCATGTAGGAGGGCTTGACTAATATTACATATCTCTCCTGCTGGGGGTCGTTGTCAGGGGGTTGGGCTGAAATTTGAGCCATGGTCTCAGGAGCAGTTCACGGAACACCTGCCGTCCCTCCTGAGCAGATCTCAGTGGGTCTCCGGGGTTCCAAGTGGTTCTGTTTTACTGGACTCTGGCTGTCAGAATTGCCCATTGCCCCACACCCACACACCTATGGTCACTTGATCTTTGCCAAAGGAGCAAAAACCATCCAGTGGAAAAAAGACAGCATTTTCAAGAAATGTTGCTGGCTCAACTGGCAGTTAGTATTTAGAAGAATGCAAATCTATCCATTCCTATCTCCTTGTACAGAGCTCAAGTCCAAGTGGATCAAGGACCTCCACATAAAACCAGATACACTGAAACTAATAGAAAATAAAGTGGAGAACAGCCTCAAGTATATGGGCACAGGGGAAATTTTCCTGAACAGAACATGAGTGGCTTATTCTCTAAGAACAAGTATTGACAAATGGGACCTCATAAAATTACAAAGCTTCTGTAAGGTAAAAGACAATGTCAATAGGACAAAACAGCCATCAACAAATTGGGAAAAGATCTCTACCAGTCCTATATCTGACAGAGGGTTAATATCCAATATATACAAAGAACTCAAGATATTAAACTCCAGAGAATCAAATAACTATTAAAAAATGGGGTCCAGAGCTAAACAAAGAATTCTCAACTGAGAAATACTGAATGACTGAGAAGCCCTAAAGAAATGTTCATCATCCTTAGTCATCAGGGAAATACAAGTCAAAACAACTCTGAGATTCCACCTCTCACCAATCAGAATGGCTAGGATAAAAAATTCAGGTGACAGCAGATACTGGAGAGATTTTGGAAAAAAAGGAAAACTCCTCCATTGCTGGTGGGATTGCAAGCTGGTACAACCACTCTAGAAATCAGTTTGGCTGTTCCTCCAGAAATTGGACATAGTACTACCAGAGGACCCTGCTATACTACTCCTGGGCATGTATCCAGAAGATTCTCCAATATGTAATAGGACACATGCTTCCCTATGTGCATATCAGCCTTACTTATAATAGCTAGAAACTGGAAACAATCCAGATGTCCCTCAACAGAGGAATGGATACAGAAAATATGGTACATTTATACAATGGAGTACTACTTAACTATTAAAAACAATGAATTTATGAAATTCTTAGGGAAATGAATGGATCTGGAGAATATCATCCTGAGTGAGTTAATCCAATCACAAAAGAACACACAAGGTATAAACTCTCTGATAAGTGGCTATTAGCCCAGAAGATAAGAATACACAAAGTACAATCCATAGACCACGAGAAACTCATTCCTTCTTAAAAGGGGGAACAAAATACCCATGGAAGGAGTTGTAGAGACAAACTATGGAGCAGAGACTGAAGGAAGGACAATCCAGAGACTGTTCAACCTGAGAATCCTTCCAATATCCAATCATCAAATCCAGACACTATTGTGGATGCCAGCAAGTGCTGGCTGACAGGAGACTGATATACCTGTCTCCTGAGAGGCTCTGACAGCACCCAACTAATACAGAAGTAGAGGTTCACAGCCATCCATTGGACTGAGTACAGAGTCCACAATGAAGGAGCTAGAGAAAGGACCCAGGGAGCTGAAGGGTTTGCAGCCTCTTAGGACAAACAACAATATGAACTAACTAGTACCCTCAGAGCTCCCAGGGACTAAACCACCAAGAAAAGAGTACACATGGTGGGACTAATGGCTCCAGCAGCATATGTAGCAGAGGATGGTCAAGTAGGTCATCAATGGGAGGAAGGGCCCTTGGCCCTGTGAAGTTTCTATGCCCCAGTGTAGGGGAATGCCAGGGCCAGGAAGTAGGAGAGGGTGGGTTGGTGATCAGGGGAAGATGGGAGGGAACAGGGTTTTTGGGGGAGTTATTTTTGTTTTTTCATTTTTCTTTTCTTTTCTTTTTCCTTTTTCTTTTTGGAGGGGAAACTGGGAAAGGAGATATCATATGATATGTAAATAAAGAAAATATCTAATAAAAATAAATTAAAAAAGAATTTAGCACAAGGAATACCACAGCAGGATCCTTATTTTCACAATTACAAAATGTCATTCTTGCACAAAAAAATCAGTTTTATATTGGTCATATATGAGCACATTCTGGTCTTCCTGGACCATTGGCTGCAGGCAATAATTGTATTGACAGAGCTCTGGTAGAAGTTTTAGTTTCAGATCCTGTTGCACTAGCTAAACGGGATCACAATAAATTCCATCTGTCTAGCCAGACTCTAAGGCTTAAACATAAAATTTCCAAAGAGCAAGCAAGAATGATTGTAAAACAATTCCCTAATTGTGTTATTTTATCTCCAGTTCCACATTTAGGAGTAAATCTAAGAGGCCTTATGCCCAATAATATTTGGCAGATGGATATAACTCATTATGCAGAATTTGAAAAGCTTAAATATATGCATGTCTGTATTGACACTTGTTCAAGATTTATATTTGCTTCCATGCATACAAGAGAAGCCTCTAGAAATGTAATTGACCATTGTTTACAAGCCTTTAATGTTATGGGCTTACCCAAAGTCATTAAGATGGACAGTGGGCCAGCTTACTCTGGCAAAAATCTTTGTCACTTTGCAAAGATTTTGGCATCAAACTTAAAACTGGAATTCCCTATAACCCTATGGGACAAGGGATTGTTGAACGTGCATACTGCACTCTTAAAAATTGGTTTTTAAAAACTAAAGGAGGGAGTTTGTATCCTCCTATTTCTCCGAAGGCACACCTTGCCTTTGTGTTATTTGTTTTGAACTTCTTGCAGACTGACATCAAAGGTCAGTCCACTACGGACCGACACTGGCATCCTAACCCTTCAAGTTCGTATGCCATGGTAAGATGGAGGGATCCACTCATCAATACCTGGAATGACTCAGATCCTGTTTTGGTTTGGGGTAGAGGGTCCATGTGTATTTTTTTCTCAGAAAGAGGATGGAGCACATTGGCTTCCTGAAAGATTAATACGCCAGGTGGACTCAGATCCATAGACTTCTTAGCAAATGTGCTTAAACGCACTGCTGAAAAGTTTTTTTTCTTTTTCTTTTTTCTTTTGTTTTTGAGATGACAGCTTTTTCTGTCACTCTGAAATTGCTTCTGCCTGCTTAATCCAAAAAATTGCTTTCTCTCGAAACCAAATGAACGATTAAAATTCACCTGTTCATGCCCAGAACTAAGGCTTTGGTTACCTCTGCAGTTTTTAACATTCTAAAAGGCTAGTGCAATCCTGAAATTGCTAGCCTGAACTTACTAATTTGCATTTGAATTGAGGCCTGTTCTTTAGGTAAAAGTTTCCAGAGTTGGAGCTAGTATTTTGCAACTCAATAAGGTGTCCATACCCATCTCCAGCACAATGGTGCGGAGCTTTAGGAGAACTTCAGAAAAGGCTGTTTTCAAAAAGACTCTGGCAGCTCATGGACTTTGCAGGTGATAAAGGCATATCTTGGCATTAGGTGCACAGGAAGAAGGTGCATTTTGAAAACCTATGTCTACATTCTAGGTCTCTGGTGCGTAATCAACCTAAGACAGAGGCACATGCTGAGTGGCTGTGTTTTTGAAAAAACACGAAATGAGCCCGGTTTATAGAATTCAAAATAGATGTACATGACCTCAAAGACAGGTACGGTATCTGCCGGTAGATATTATACTACAGGTGAGATTCATCAAAGCACCATAAAAATTCCCATGCAGGACAGTGTTGTTTGATTATGACTTAGCCCTGCTATTTTCTAAATAAATAGGGAGGAACTGTTACCTCCCGCCTTCAGCTCAGCCTTTGGACTCTGGCAGTTTCTGCTTGAGGCTGCTACCTGGGGAGCCAAGACAAAGATCTCTGCAGACTGTCAGATTGTCTCTGAAGAAAGCTGCCCGGGAAGTTCACGCTGAGATACAATGCCCACTGCCTAAAGACATCTGCAGACATTTGAGTGACCTTCACAGTGTTTATGTTATGCAAATATCATGTAACCTAGAGATTCAGTTTTGGTTTCTTGTGTACATATAAAAATGCTGAACACCCTAAGCAAAGTATGAAGCCTTGATTGGAGCACAACTTGGCTTTGTGGTCCTCTTGTTCTCGAACCCTATTTTTCAGGTCCTTTAGTCCTTTGCTGGAGGGAACCCAAGTTCGTGAAACTGCGGGACAGTTTCAGCAAAAGAAAACAGATAGGATCATAAGTCATGTGCTCTATTCCTTTATGAGACAATAGCTGAAACAGAATTTATTGAAGCACGTGAGATTTCTGTAGGGGAGCAGACAGGAACAGTCCTGAACTGGTGGTGCCCAGTACAGTTTGTATCTCCAGTCAATATTAGTGAAAGCCACTGGGGAATTATCTTCCACACACATGTGGGCATGGAAGGAAGAGTTGGCTGCATTTATTATTCCTAGAGCTAGGGAAAGAAATGGCTGTTTAAAATTAAAAGACATATTGAGAACATGAAGCAAAGGCCAGAAAGAGCCTTTCCATACTGTATTACCATTAACGTTCTAGACATGTAGAGCAAAGAAAAATTCAGAAAGTTGTAAGATAGAATCACAGAGCCATATACAAAAGTAAACCCATCAGAATTGTAGCCTATTTCTCGGCAGAAACTCTACAGGCTGGGAAAGCATAGGTTGATGTATGCCTATACATTTACTGCCAACCCAGATTACTATATGCAGCAAAACTATCTATCAATTGTGGAAGAAAAAAGATAAACCTTTTGAAAAATGATAAACACAGACTAAAGGAATGCATAATTGAGAAGCAAGAACCACAGAAAATACTTGAAAAATGCTTCTCTCCATAGAGGAAAATGAACATATCCATGGTGCTCCTGAGGAGCCTTGGGAAAGTCTGAAGAATGGTGGGGTAGAGCCCTTCAGCATGGGTACAGTGACTTTCCTTAACCAAAGTCCACAGCAAAGATTTCAGGGGAGCTTTATTCTGCTTAGGGGGAAAGTATTTATATCACTCTCCTTAGTGTCCTTGAATACATATTCTTTCTTAGTTCCTAATCAGAAGAACAACATGAGCTTAATGAATTTTCTTAAGAGAAAATTCATTAAAGTGGGGAGCTCCCCAAGACTTTAGTTCCAAAGGGCATCTCATTTTCATATGATGTTAGAACAGTACTTAAAAAAAAAAAATAAGGAACAGCAAAACACCAAACTCTACAAAATCAACACAATGATTGGAAGAATACACACCTTTCATTCTTAACATTGAATGATATTATTCTCAATTCTTTCCATGAAAAGACACAGACTTGTAGATTATACTTAAAAATAGATTAATCTATTTGTTACCTCTAAGAAATGCACCTAACAACCAAAGAAAAATACACTCTCAGAATGAAAAGTTGAAAATGGGCATCCTAAACAACTAGAACTAGAAAGCACATAGGTATCGTAGTTTGAATACCTGACAAGATATATCCCAACCAAGATTAGTCAGAAGTAAAGGTCATTACATACTCATTAAAAGAACAATTAACCAACAATTCTAAATATAGATACATGGAGCCTGGATTATCTAATTTCATATAACCAGAAGTACTGGATGTAAAGACAGATTAACTCCAATATAATGATAGTACATATTTTAAGTATTCAGTTCTCACTAATAGATAGTCTACCTCAACAACAACAACAATAATACCTAGAAACATTGGCACTAAGAGGCATAGTAGATGATATTCACCTAATAAGTATTGACAGATAATTCCCCATTCTCAGGAGTTCTTAGAACAGTTTCTAAAAGAGTTCATATGATACACAAAGTTCATATGATACACAAAACAAGGTTAAACAAACACAGAGAAATTAAATAATATTGTATATTTATTTGAGCACAGTGATATAAAACCAGAAATCAACCACAAGAGAAACTGTAGAACATGCACAAGTTCATGGAGAATAAACATACACCATTGAGTGTTCTGAGTAGCTCTGCTGTCAGCTTGACTCAAGTTTAGTTTGTATGAGAAGAGAGAACCTCCATTGAGAAAACATTTCCATTAGACTGGACTATAGACAAGTCTTTGGGACATTTTCTAGATTAACAACTGATTTAGGGGTGGCATCCCACTGTGGATGATGTAGCCACTGGGCAGGTAGTCCTGGGTTGTATAAGCAAACAAACTGACTAAGCCGTAGAGAGCACACTGGGAAACAGAATTCTTCCATAGCCTCTGCCCTCAGTGCCCGCGTTTAGATTCTTATTTCAAGTTTCTGTTCTGTCTTCATATAAACTATAGGACTATATGCTATAAGCAGAAAGAAACCCTTTCTCCTTCAAGCTACTTTTTGGCATGTTGTTTTATCACAGCATAGAGAAACTAGGAAAAATTATGTATTTGTCATTAAAGAAATCAAGAAGGAAATGAAACAATTCTTTAAATCAAATGAAAATAAAATCAGAGCTATCAAAACCTATGGGATACAATGAAAGAAGCTGTTAAAGGGATTCACACACATACACACTGTATGAGGTGTAATCTAAGAGGAGAGTTAATATTAGTAGTTAAGATTAGAATAAAATAATTATTTATCAACAGCCATTTGATAGACAGTTTTGCCTTAATTCCCATTATGAAGGAAAATCACCACTATTTGCTTTTCAGCAAATTGCTCCCAATAAAACTAAATTACCTTGTATACTTTTTATTAGTCAATAAATTTAGAGGTCAGGGAAATATACAAACACATCCTTGTGTATTTCTGAGAGTTCACTGACATTATTACCTTAAGAGTACTATCACTCAAAGTCATCTAATTGGCATTTAGAGGATATATTTGATAACTGCAGAAATGTGTATGAAATATTCATCAAAACAAATTCTAGGTAGGGAGAGTGATAACAATTTATTATGACTGCAGAGTACTTAAAATAGACATTAGAATTAATCTTGAAATTAACAACAAAAAGATAACTGGGCAATTCTCAAATAATTCGCAATGAGCACATTTCCAAGTAACATGGAATTCAAGGAAAGTTTAAATGAAATCTTGAAATATTTTCAACTAAGTGAATTTTATAGCAAATTCATAGGATCCAGATCAGCTTACTTCAGGTTTCAATATCATTTTGTATTTTCATGTAATGCAAATGGGATTAGTTGTTTTTTTTTGTTTTTTTTTTTTTTTCTGTGAAAACACTGGGCAGCTTCTGTCTTAGTCAGGGTTTTGAGCTTACACTTCCACATGGCTGTTGATCACCAGAGGGAGTCAGGACTGGAACTCAAGCAGGTCAGGAAGTAGGAGCTGATGCAGAGGCCATGGAAGGATGTTCCTTGCTGGCTTGCTTCTCCTGGCTTGCTCAGCCCAATCTCTTATAGAACACAAGACTTCCAGCCCAGGGATGGCACCACCCACAAGGGGCCCTACCCCCTTGATCACTAATTGAGAAAATGTCCCACAGCTGGATCTCATGGAGGCACTTCCCCAACTGAAGTTCACTTCTCTGTGATAACTCCAGCCTGTGTCAAGTTGACACACAAAACCAGCCAGTACAGCTTCTAATTGCTGAATGACCAGTGGAAACAGCATCGATTTTTTTTCTCATCTCTGGCTGCCAGCATTTTCTCAGAATGATTCATCTAACCTATGACCATTGATCCAAGCATTCTTTTAATGTTATGGAGTCTTCAGTAGTACCATGTTTTGAGAACTATTTCTGAGCAGTGCTGATGGATGTTGAGAAGTAGTGTTAAGTGGATTGGTTAATGGGTCACTCTTTTCTTCTATTGGATCTAAATTTGCATCACAAGTGTCTAACAAAACTGGTCCAGGAGCTAGTTGAGATAATGACCTCATGGCTAATGCATTAGGAGTCACAGCTGCAATAATTATTAACGTTCTCATGTCTGATCACCACCAGATATAGGACAGCCTTATCCAAATGTAATTTCCATCTCTTCCTATAATTTGTAGTTTGGAATTCAGCTTTGGTAATGCATAAATTCATCCAACAACTATGTACCAAGTGCTTTCTATATATGTACACCCAACTAGAGACTGCAGGATATCCAGACACCAATAAAGAATAAGTAAGAAAATTAGAGTGTTGTGTAAATGGCTCATGGAGCTCAAACTCTGGATCTTCTATATATAAGACAAGTGCACTACCCACTGAGCTATCCCACAGCCCAGAAAAACAGCTTTAAAGTTAGCATTAATATGAACAATAGCTGATAATTAATGAACATCTTTCAAGAGATAGACAATGTCCTAACACTTCTTTTGTATTTTATATATTTACTTATTATTGATAAATCTCACCCTCTATGTGAGACATACTTCCCAAGCTCACATAATTATTTAGTAGTAAGTCTATAGCAAATGTAGGAAGCTAAGAATCTGTCATTATTGTCAGTGTGTCATGCAAGCTCTCTAATAAAAATCAATAAATAATAAATTATGGGGATTTCAAAGTTAGAATAAAAGTCATACAAATCAGCAAAATCAAGACATTAAATTAGACAGTTTTAGTATATTTTAACTATATTGAGGCTTCAGTAATATAAATAAAGAATGATAAGTACACAAGAGGAAAAGAAAAATCAAAAATATGGAAGCCAATAAATAGGATAGTAGAGACATATTTTTGTTGTGATTGAGAAATCTTGTGATATTTTAAAACATGATTTGTTTGGTTTGATATGTTTTTAATATAACTTTGTTTTCTAGAGAGAGAGAGAGAAGGAAAGAAGGGACTTGGAGTTGGGTGGGTGGGGAGATTTGAAGGATCTGGGAGGAGCTGCAGGAAGGAAGTTGTGATCAGAACCCATTGTATATGTTTTTCAATGAAATAACTAAAGCTAAAAATATCAATGGAAATGATGTTCATCCACAGAAGAACATCTCTGAAGATATTCTTTGAGCACTGATCACATTACAAGAGGTCAAAGACGGAGATGGAGACAGAGTTGCTGTAGCTCAGGGAGTTCAGAATCAGGCATCAAGGAAATACAAGGCTGCCGAAGGGACCGGTGGCAGAGTGGAGTGTCTCTGAGTATTGAGTAGAAGAGATCTACATATGGTGAACTGCATGGGAGAAAGGTAGAATTCAAGGGGCTTACCAACCCACTGGGTAGCACTAAGGAAGAGGAAAGAGAGGATTCAGTAGAGAAGAGTAGAAAGAGACAAGAGGCAGAACTACCAAGACATCAGTGAAGAACAGTCTAGATAAGAGGATGCATGAAAAGCTGTAGAAGCATAAAAGAAACTGAATGAAAACCCCTTACATTGTTCTAGTTCTAAAACAAAAACAAAGTCAAGATCCTTTCTTCAAGAGAAAGGATTATTTAAGTTATGGTCTTCATTGAAAATTCACCAGGACAGGCAGTGAGCAGAAGGACCACAAACTGGAGCTCCAGTGGCATGAAAATATGCTTAATTTAAATAGCACAGAAGAAACGTGTATAACACCAGTGCTTCAATTCAGAAATGATCTCTCCTCTGCTGGCTAGTTTTATGTCAACTTGACACAAGCCAGAGTCATTTTGGGGAGAGAGAACTTCAAATGATATGTCCCTACCAGACTGGCTTGTAGACAAGACCATGGAGTTTTTTCTACACTGATGATTGATGTGGGAGGGCCCACCTAGTTGTGGGTGGTGTCACCCTTGGGCTGGTATTTCTGGGTGTTATAAGAAAGCAAGCTCAGCAAGCCAGTAAGCGGTGTTCCTCTCCTCCATGGCCTCCACATCAGCTCCTGCTTCCCCATTCCAGCCCTGAATTACAAGCTGTAAAATGGAATGAACCCTTTCCAACCCAGGTTGCTTTTGGCTATGGAGTTTTATCACAGCAACAGAAACCTTAACAGTAAATGTGTGTATTTTTCCTCATTGGACAAAGGGAGACTCTCTTCATAAATATAGCCTGGATTATACATAAGAAAACACTGTTCTTAGTCCAGAAAAGATTGTGGGTGGTTTTTGTGTGTTCATTTGTTTTGTTTTCTAGTTTCTAAATACCAACAATATTTCTTTAAGAGATTGTGCTTCACAAGCTATAAACAAAGGAAAAATACAAGAAAGCAAATATCTTGGGAGAGACAATCTATATTTTAGAAGCCTGGGGTCATCTGCACATAAGATGAACTGTTTTTGCATGTCCTGGGACTAAGAGCTGGGCTACCACCCTAGCACATTCCAGTCAGTACTTCTGAGCACAGTCTAATCTTGTTCAGTGCTTAAAGTCACATCCATGTGGCTCCATCCTACAGCCACAGTACCCAGACAGAGATGGTGGAGGAGAATGAGGAGCTCACACTTCCACTTTCACAATGAGAGGACTTTGGCCCAGAGACAGCAAAGGACCTTTCAATATCATTGTGCAACAGTTTACTATCAAAGAAAAGACACAAATTTGAATTTAAAATATAAAGTTCAATGGCTTTGTTAGATCTAAATGAATTAGATTCTCTCAAGGTGAGGCAACTCAGGCATACATATATATATATCCAAATTTGACCAAATGACTTTACCATAACCATAGGTCAGAGAATAAGTATATATCCATTTAGTTGCCAATACAGTGTTAACCATTTGCATAAATACTCTTCACAAGTACAAGACACACTCTACCATGATATCTTTTTGAAGCATAATCTACTTGGTAGATGTTTTCTGAGCCACATACACGGTGTTAGTAATTAAGAATTTCTGAGCCATCAACCAAGGAGTACACATGGCTCCAGCTGCATATGTAGCAGAGGATGGCCTTGTCATGCATCAATGAGAGGGGAGGTCCTTGGTTCTAAGAAGTGTTGATAGATGCCCCAGTGTAGGGGAATCGAGGGCGGGAGGTGGGAGTGGGTGCGTGGGTGGAGGAACACCCACATAGAAACAGGGGGAGGGGGGATGTGATAGGGTGTTTCCAGGAGGGAGGGAAACCAGGAATGGGGATAGCATTTGAAATATAAATAAAGAAAATATCCAATAAAAAATACAGAGAAAAAAAAGAATTTCTGTAGTTCTTTTCTTCACTAGCAATGTGTTTACTCATCTGTTAGCATCAGAGTTAAGCAATAAAAAAAAATGGCAGTAAAGATAAGCAAACAGACAAACCACTCAGTTCTAGGGATGTAGCTCAGTGGTTTAGCACTTGTCTAGTATGGGCTAAGATTAAGTAAGCAAGCAAGGAAGGAAGGAAGGAAGGAAGGAAGGAAGGAAGGAAGGAAGGAAGGAA
>JADRCD010232517.1:22322-39305 GCA_019843815.1 Montemys delectorum
GAAGGAAGGAAGGAAGGAAGGAAGGAAGGAAGGAAGGAAGGAAGGAAATCAATCCTGGATCTTTGTGACATTCCACTTGTTTCTTAGGTGTTTTGCCTACAGGTGCATATAAATTAGGAAAGCTGGCATCATCCGTTGGTATTTACTTATAAAGATCAATCCATGTATCTTTGAGGGGAGCAAAAGATGAAAAAGTTAATAGTTAATTCTCCATCATGGATGTTTTCCAACCCAGGAAGGGCATTAACATTAAATACTTGTAAATTAACATAGATCCCATGCAATCATAAAAAACCATGCAAGTAATTGAGTAGAAAAACAGCAAACTGTATCATGTTAAATACGTTCATTTGAATAGTCGCTTCACAGCTGCATGAAACATGGAATGTGTGTTGAAAGAAAAGTGTGAAAAGATACTTGGAGTGGCCTTATGAAAACTCCCATCTTTAACCATAACATGTTGCTTCTAGAGTAGCAATCTCATGATCGGCAATGAGGCCAGGAGTCTGGTGAGCAAGTATAGCTGCATCCCCAATTCTCCACCACTACCCACGAAAACACCACAGCTGCACCCCCAAATCTGTATCACTATCCGTGAAATTATCACAGATGCACCCCCAATTCTGTATCACTATCCGTGAAATTATCACAGATGCACCCCCAATTCTGCATCACAACACAACAGCTGCACATCCCAAATGCTTGTCTATCTTTTAGAACAGAGCTCACTGCAAGCTAAAGAAGCTACCATTTCGAACTCAGCCATGTGTGTTGGCCTGCTCCCCAGCACCCTTCCTCCCTCTTAATGGATTTGGATATCAGTCTTTCCCCACCCTAAAGATTGCATATTGATTTGCCTTCCTTTCCCAGGTGGATGATTACAAGGAAGTAGCTGATCTCTTCTCTCAGCCACTGAGTGTAGTACTAAGAGACAAAAAAGGTTCAAGGTTCAGATTTCACTTACTTTTTTTTTTTTTAACCTTGCTTTGGTAGCTTTTTAAAAATTGTTTCTTCATTTGTAATATTCCTTTGTGGTATTTTCAAAGTATTTTAAGGTTTTTTTTAGTCATTATTTTTAGCCAGCATTTACAATAATAGATATAATTGTGACATTTTCATATGTGTTTATCATTGTGTTTTACTCATATTTGCACCCCATCACTCTCTATAGTGCACACACACACACACACACACACACACACACACACACACACACACCAGAGAGAGAGAGAAGAAAAAGAGAGATCTAAATCTAGGTTCTGAATACTTTTAATATGAATGATTGAAAAATGAAATACTTTTCATAGGCATACGAACATTGCCAAGTGATTTAGCAAATGTTTTGGAGATTAGAAATCATTAGTATCATCTCTTTCAAAGTCAGGAACATAGATATAGAAAGTTCATAATGAAGAAAATTAATGGAAACTTTCAGCAAAGAAATAAGGCATATCTCTGAGACTAGTCTGAGACCAGATTGTTCCAGAAACATGGAGTACAATGAAAACACAGGACAGCCTCATAAAGAGAAGCAAACCCTGAACATTGAGTTCACTAAATGATACAGGTTTAGAGGATGATGGTGGATGCTGGCACTTGGCTGCTGGCTTGAATGTCATCTTTGTCATTTATGAACCAAAAGCCTTGAACAAACCTCAGTGTTCCAAGTCTCCCTCCTATCTGCCTACTTCTCTTCCTTTTTCCCTATCTCTAGTTCTTTGAAATGTAGTTTTATTATGTAGTCCAAGCTTGCCCAGAGCTCTCTATTTAGACCAGACTGTTGTTTCCTCTTTGAGTGCAACTACTTAACAAACCTCGACCAACAGCAATGAACCACCAACCAACAATACAACAACTCTCGGGGCCCTAGCATTTCTATACCATTGAAAAGTCCCCACAATTCTAACATCACACAATCACAGAAACTGTCTGCCTCTGGCAAAATCACTCCCCGGTTAGAGCACTAGGCAAATCAAATGAGCTACTGTGGACAATCCAAAGTAGTCCTGTGTCCCCACACCTGGGATTAAAACAAAAGTATATTTTTATAGTATTTCTGTATTTTTAAAAGAAACCAAAAATTCCAATATTGTCACTATAATCCAGTCTTATACTGAGGTCCATAGTCCATCTGGAGTTGAATTTTGTACTAAGGATGAGGGTATGATCTAGTTTCATTCTCATGTGTGTTGCTATCCAGGATCCCAGTAGCATTTGTTAAAGATGCCATTCTCTCTCCCATGTGTATTTTAAGTATCTTTATCAAAAGGTGGCAGCTGTTGCTTCATGAACAAGAAACAATGCAGGTCGCCTATTCTATTTCATTTGTATTCATTTTTATACTCATTCGATTTCTCTCTTGTTGAACTAAGACCTCAAGCACTAGAATCAACAAGTGAAGAAGGTGGACTCCCTTCCTTGTCTTCCTCCTGATCTTAATGGCAATGTTTTGGGCTCTTTTCCATTTAGCACAAGGTGTCGATAACTTTGACATATGTAGCCTTTCTTATGTTGAAGAATATTCTCTCCATTCCTAGTTCCTCTGCGACTTCTGTCATGAGGGCATATTCCATTATACCTAAGACTTTTCCTGTTACTATGGAGATGATCATGTGATTTTTGCCTTTCAGTTCAATTATGTGACAAATTATATTTATTGGTCTTTGAGCCAACTTGATTATGACTGAAGCCAACTTGATCATGACGAATGATCTTCTTGATGAGCCCTTGGCCTAGGTTTGTGAGTATTTTATTGAGAAATTCCCGGATCTATATCTGTATTCAGCAGGAAGATAATGATGCAAAGTTATCTATTTTCTTCTTTTGTACTTTTTGTCTTTATTTGGCTTTGATATCAGTGCAAAGCCAGCTTCATTCGAGTTTTAAAGTCTTGTTTCCTTTGCTACTTTAGGTAATAGTTGGGCAGTATTGGTGTTAGTACTTGAATTTCTGGTACAATTTTGCAGTGAGTTCATCTGACCCTGCTCCAACCCCATTGGTAGAAAATTTTCTCTTGAAGTACAGAAGAATCTAGAGAAGCAGCAGCCACAAGGCAGTGGGGGTAGGTGTGGGGGTGAGGGGTCTTTGGAAGCTGTGTCCTGGACTGAGGATTAATGGTCAGAGTATGAAAGTAACTAAAAAAGTTAAACACTAAAAAAATAAAATAAAATAAAATAATTCAGTAGGAAAATAGACTATGTGACTGGACAAAGAGGTTTCAAAAGAATAAATGCGAATGGCTAGAGAACACTTAAACTTTCAATATCATTAGCCAGTAGGGAAGTGTGGACTAAAACCATTCTAAGATTCATTCTGTTCTCATTCAGAATGGCAATCATTAGGAAAACAAGTGATATCATGCTGCCATGAGTGGGAAGGGGAAACCTTTGTGCACTGCTGGTGGGAACAAATTCTAGTGCAATTGTGTGGAAATAGTCTGGAGACTTATCAGAAAATCAAACTAACTCATGAAACAGCCATGCTGCCCTGGGCATATATACTAAATATATGCATGTGCATGCACGCGTACACACACACACATACACACACACACACACACACACACGTAATGGCTACACACATATACACACACATATATATACACATGAGACACACACAAACACACATGAGACACACAGACAACTACATATTACAACTGATGAATGGGTACTGAAAATATGTCCTATATGCACCATGGAATTTTATGGGCAGGTAAGTGGATGGAGCTGGGAAAAATTTACATTGAGTAAGGTCATGCAGGCCTAGTGGGTCACAAAATAAAACATATAAACAGAAGTGTGAAAAAAGAGGTTTGGAGGAAAGAAGAGGACTTACAGGGGATAGGAAGGAATTAAGAGAGGGTAGAAGGGGAAAGTACATGTATGAAAGTATGAACAAACTTGATAACGAAAAGTACATGTTACAATGTTACAATGAGCTCAGTATCTTTTAAAAACTGAATATACTTATTAATCACAGCAAAAATTCAATATCACATGTAAGTAATATTAAATATGTATATGTAATTTGTATATAAGACTACTAATCTCTTAAAAATAATTTCACGTATGTGTCAAATTGGGAATTGCTGATCTGGCTGACGTTTTAGCATCATCTTTCTAGTTGGAAAATTATAAATTTCCAACCCTTCTCCAACTGTTCGGCAGGCACTCGAACATGTCTTCTGTCTTTAAGAGGAACTATGAATGTACTTTATACTATGTATCAAGTCAACGATTAATGAACCTTGTTCCTAATTATTTTTTAAAATACTGAATGCTCTTTTGCGGAGGCAGTGGCAAGCCTTTCCTGATGTGTCATGGTGGAGTCATTCTCGAAAAGTAATGGCTACAAAATTGAGTAAACACAGAACCAGTAAAGAGAAGATTTCCTCACACCGCGTTAGAAGCCAGCCAGCTGACGGGCATGTGCTGTGGAAAGTTTTGAGAGACTTGTGAGGATTTCCCCCCTCATGAAAGCATCAGCCACGGAGTGAAAATCCATCTTGACTATGGATGATGTCAGACCTGCCCTTTGCTGCCTGCTGTCTGTATGACCCCATTACTCTCCCACTCCATCCCTTTTGTTTGTTTGTGTGTTTTATGAACAGAAAGCACAATGGTTGTTCCATCTATTGGAAGAAGGTAGGAACCAGAGCGAGCGAGTTTCCCTCTCCTCTCTTTCATTTCTTGCAAGTACCTGCACGAGTCACTGTGGAAGGCTGGTGACTCCAGTCAATGACCTGTTCTTTTGAGTTTGCTTTTATTCCTCAGGCACTTGACTATTTTTATTTTCAGCTTTAATCTAACCAAGTCTCTTTTTCCTAATTCTAGTTTACCAAATGTATGACTCCAATCAGTGGCCCACAAAACTATAACCCATTACTAATGTTATATTACTCAGCTCTAGTCATTGTTATTATATATATGCAATGTGTGTGTGTGTGTATATATATATTGCTATTATATATGTATATATTGCTATTTTATATATATATATACATATATATAAATTAAAAAAAAATCACAGTGAAGCTTCTTACCATCCACGCTTTCAACAGATTGGAGTCAACAGAGAAAGCTTACCTACCTCTAGTCTACTGTTCCTGGATTTCTCTGGAGTCATAAATATTGATTAACTACCAAGTACCCCCTAGGAGTAGACACTTGCAGATAGGAGTGGGAACTTTCAGGGAGTTAGGCACTGTGCTTAACACACCCACCCCTTATGTTTTCCAATAATTAGCTAGTCTTAATTCTCCTTCATTCATGAGCAGGGCTAGAAAGACTGAGCAGGCTATTCAAGGATTTCCATTCAAATGTTTTAGTCTTCACCACTAAAAGAACGAAGTATTTCTTTCCAACAACAAAACGTGTGGACATTCAAAGACCTTGACTTAAGGAAGAGAGAATAACAGGAAAAAGAACTTAAAAACAATCCATTTTCTAATTTGAGCTAGAAAATCAAGAAATATATTAGCCAAAATTGTTCATGTTCCATTTTCCACCCCAATCTGTTCATGTGCAAAATTGACTATTCCTAATCTCTTCAGGGGAATGTAACAAAACCTGGGGGGGGGGGGCTATGTCTGTATAGATATGAAAAACAGACTTACAAATAAAAGTCAAAGCAGACGAAGTCGTTTTAGCAGAAGCACAGGGCCTGATCTAGATTCTGTGAATCAAGGGGAAAGGTATCTCAAAGCTGAAGAAATCCCTGTGGACTCAAAGAACCAGGCCTGGAGAACCACGATAAATAGACTAATTCACTTAGTTCATCAGAAAGGGCACCCATTCCCCCAAGTATGACTCCATCAGCAATGGGAGGAAGCTGAGAAGAAGCAGAAATGGCGAGGTGGTGAGCCAATTTGTCCGGCAAACTAGTGAGAGCTCAGGTAAGGATCGATTCAATTTGCATTTGAAACAGGCACAGACAGGGAAGTCAAAAGGAACCCTGGATTAAGGCAGTGGTGTTTGGAGTTGTTAACTCAAAAAAGTTGCTAATAGATAGCAAATAGGACAGAACGAAAAACAATATAGGGCTTTCTTCATAATTACTAGACTTTGAGGTGATAAATGTCTGAATCATGTTGGAAGCTGAGGGGCTGAGAAGGCGTGAGGGTGAAAGGCATTTCCGGGCATTTGAATAGGAGCAGAGCTCTGGAGGAGCCACTGACAAGCTTCAAGTATGTTCCCAAACAGGGAGTTATTCCGGCCCTGTGTTGGCAACTCGGCTCTCCAAAAGTATGCGCTGGAAACACCAGCCCTGACTACAACAGTCACCCACAGCAACTAAAGCCACCCACTACCCGGCAGATGACCCCATAGAGCAAACCAACCCATCTGGTCCAAGCTCCCCACCTCCTCAGGGCTTGAGTCCGAGGACAGGGAGGATGGAAAAATTTGGGGAGTAGTCCCAGCCTCACTAGAAGGACATTCATTCCTGAAACCCTCCTCTCAGGTGTTCCTGGGAGGGAGGATGACATCTGGCCAGTCCTCCGCCGGCCACCACTCCTCCCCCCGAGGGGGTGGCATTAGGAAACCCTGGACAACCCGCTAGTAAGTCCTCGCGTGCCTAAGCGCCTCCCTAGAGTTATAAAGGTCGCTGTGCCGCGCCGGGTAGTTCAGCTCACTCGCCTGGTTGCTCAGAGTCACAGCGACTTAGTCGGTTCTGGTTCCTGGATCAGCCTGGTTCCAACTCAGCCTTGCTCCTGCCCGCCGCCCCGCACTCTGCAAGCTGCACCGAGACAGAAGGATGGAGACTCTCCCTGCCGCTTGGGTCCTGGCGCTGCTCTGCCTAGGTAAGCCCTCGCAGCTCCAAGAGGAGAAGCGGGGAGGAAGGTCCTGAGTGTTTGTCATAGGACAAGTATGGGGTTGTCCATCGGGTTCAAGTCTAAGGGGATGTCTTCTGTGAGTCTGTGTTTCCCTCTGGCGGGGTTGGGGAAGTGCTGGATGGTGTGACTTGGTTGGTTAACTTTGCATTTCGTCGAAAAATTCTGTACGGGTTTATGTTCTGCGTGAATTAATATCAGTTTTACTGAGAAAAACTTTTTAAAAGTTTAAAGTTTTTTTTTTCCTTTTCTTTTGAAAATGAGGCAGTTTAGAACCCCAAAAGTTTGGACAGTACCTCTAATAGATAATTAGAGGTACTAAAAGTAATGATTTACTTTCTTGGGGTAGGACAGGAAGAGATCGTTTCAACCTGCTAGAAACCTTTGTGCAAAGGACCCGGTTTACAACCAGGGGGCTCTGGGAAGTACCTGCTCCCAGCAGGGCTGCTGGCGCCAAGGATACCTGGGCAGGTCCAGAAAGAAACTGACAACAGAACTTTAACTTCTCACCTGGAGCTTTCGCCAGCAGCCCCTGCCTCCCAGGCTGTAAAGATGGATAATTTGAGAAGTTTTTGTTTGTTTGTTTTACGGGTAGTTTCCTTGTTTGAAATGAGTTCGCTCTTGTCCACAAGGGCACGAATGGGGGAGATCCCATTAATTTGTAAAGCTTCTCTTTTCTTGCCTTATTGTGTTTAATCAATCGTCCCTAATTTCTTAAGTGTCAGATGATTTAAGAGTTATATATAAATTTTCTTAATAGATGAACGTTTTAATAAGGAAATAAAAGTTACCAGTCTCACATTCTTCTTGAACTTGCAGTGAGACAAATTTCCCTGAGACACTATCTATGCAGGATGTGACAGTTAAATTATTATTCTGACACGCCTTACAGGGGTTGGGAACCCTAATGAAGTACATACTATGCATACTTAGAGATTATACGTTTAAGGGCAAGAACCCAAATGGAAACTGGATCTGTGGTTTCTGTCAAAAAAACGAGCTAAGAATACCTTGCTAGAAGAGCCACTTTAAACAACGTGGCTTCCCTGTATTTGGCTTAAGGTCTCTGTGAAAAGGATAAACTCCAAATGGTGCCAGTCTTCCTCGAGTTAGACATGAACCTAAAGGACGCAGTGGTGGAGTGACTTTGTTTTTCCATTTGCAAGGTGTATCGGAACAATGCAAGTGTCGATTCTGCGCATCTCAGTGGATATGCTAATGTGGGATAGCAAAGAGTCTATGAATAATGAGGTTCTTAGCCGCCTAGCACGGGTGTGCTGTGTGTGTTTTTGTTGTCATGAAAGCGCTTAACTCCTTTATTGCAGTCCTTAATTACAGTTCACCTGTTTCATCAGGCGCCAAGCCCGGTTCCAAATGAGCTAGGTCAGTTTCTGTTCTCCCAGTCTGTTGAGATACTTCAGGTCACTAGAAAAGTTCCTGTTTGGAGTTCTATATTGTACCTCTCTAGACTGGTATGTAGGTAGGTCTTATTGTTTCAGTCCAAAGCAAAGAGAGGGAGAAAGAAAAAAAAAAAAAGAACAAAGCCACTTAACGTTGGAATTTGTGCTCCTTCTTAAAGAAAAGATTGCCTAGAAATCAGACTTTGTCCCTCTAAGGAAAGTGATGTTTTAGATTTAAGTGTACTTTTATTGCTTTTGTGGAATGCCTATGCATTTATGATTGTGACAGTCAAGTTCCACTACCCATCCCTAATGTATGCAGTTTCAAGTAGCTACATACAGCCATTTCACTACTGTTACATTTATAAAAGTTTGGGATAAAGGCTTTTGTTTTATGTACAAGGAAACCCACTCAAGTTCCCATACAAAACAGATAGATGGGGAGAGGCAGAGTCTAAGTTGACTAGCATTTTTAGTTAAACGAACCTTAGGTAAAAGGGTGGCCATAGCTCAGTTAGGAATGGTTTTCTGAATAGCCTGTAAGTGCACAGCTGACTTGTCCCTTCTGATCTTGTGAGATCAGAGAGAGGGCGAGATATTTTTATTTTGAGCTCTGCACTTGGCAGTTATGTGTAGTGCGGCCTGATCTGAAGTCAAACATTCTCATTCTTGTTCAAATGGGGTTTTGATAATATTCATGGGTGGCATCTCCATAGCCATTTGCTGTGGCTTCACTACATGGTGAGAGAATTAAGCAGAGTAAATAGTCTTTCTCTAAACTAGGAGAAGTGGAATCTCAGTGAGACAGTGGGATTGCCTTCTGTTGACCCTGGGAGTTTATAATCTACTGGGCTATTGACATAACCCAAGATGACACACCTGGGAAGAAGGCATGCTGATGGGACTCTCCTGTCTGGATTTTGACCCAGGTACCCCAGGTGCCTTTTGCATTGTCTTGCCACTTGAGCAGCTTAGATAATTGGGGTGTCTGGATCAGCACTGGAATCCAAATCCAGGAGGCAAGACAAGAAGTAGCTATTACCAAATGCCTGCTGTGGGCTGGCCACGTTTTGTGTTAGGCATCGGAAACCCTATCACCCCATTTTATCCTTAAATAACCACTGAGTAAAGCTAGATATAATGATGTACTTTTGATCAATGCAGGCACTAAATACCTTACAAAGACCAGGCGTCTGGGGCCAAAAGGCAAAGTTCAAGGCCACTCTTTTGCAGGTGTCAGTAGTCATTGTGTCCAAAGGTGAATGGGGAGTCAAAATAACAGGTTCTAATAGAGAAACTCCAGAGTTAGCTAGGGCTGTCCTGAGAATGAAACCTGCTCTAAGTGGCTGGTGCCAAACCAAGAAAAGAAATCACTTATCTGTCACCTGGGGTACATACATACATACTTATGAGACATATGATGGGTATGTGCATGCAAGCTTATGTGTCAATAGCTTCCATATCACATGTTTATAGTTTATGATTTTGACCTAAAAGGTTTATGTTCATTCATATAGATCTTAGACATGAGCTTCATTATACAGTAGTCATTGAAGCTGGCAGGGTCTTTTATTCCTCTTACTTTCCAAAATATATAGCAACTAAGGTAGTCAGGAAGAGAGTGTCCTCTGCTTCTGTTCCCTGGGTCTTTATGTAATTGTTAATTTTTCTGCCCAGTTTTATGAATCTCCCATTCCCTGTGTAGAGAGGCAGAAGTGAGGCATCCTTCCTTAAGAGACTATACATAGAGGTGCGGCTTCCTCATTTATACTCTAAAAATAGGGTTATGCAAATTGTCCATTAAAGTGGCTATAATTGCTGTTGGGAGCATTCCACTGGAGACAATGGGAAGGCTCCTCAAAGCTGTGACAGGCAAGAACCTTAGAGAGGAGCCACCTGACAGCCTTGGTATGCCAATGCAATTCTGGAACATTTTCTAAAAAATGAGATAATACAACAGGCTTGGTGTCCTCTGGTGATAGCACTTGTGAAAGTCTGGGTGTCTAGCTAGAGAGCAGATAAAGGCTCATTTGCATTCTAGGTTAAAGTAATAATTTAACTAACTAGAATGCTATTTTTAATACTCAAAATCATCTGACATTTGTTCTGAGAAAAAGGTTACTGCTTAACCTCTTAGGTCAAAATCATGAGTTAAAAATATGAGCTATGGAAGTTACTGACACACAGGCTTGTGTATACACACACATTTATCATGTTTCAGGACTTTATAGTTTGTAATCGAAAGGCTTAGTGATGAAGCATACTTCCCACCATTGAACCACCCTGTTTCTCTGGTGCTATTCCAGTTATATCTTAGAATAAGTCTATATCTAAACAGAGTTAGTGGGAATGTAAGGAAGTAACAGGTTATATTAAATATCCATGTTGGCTGGCTTCATAACTAGATTGAAACCTTATTCAGTTCTTATCAATACATTTTTCTTCAACCACTGCCTTTTTAGATATGCACTTGAGACATTGAAATTAATGGATAGTTTTTGAAAATCCTATGGTCAGTGCCAATTTACTCTAAAACAATCTCCCAACTCTTGTACCCCTGATTTTCTGGTTGTAGACTATTCACTGAGGGTATGCTTACCCAACTTTTCTGCACTGTGTGTGTGTGTGTGTGTGTGTGTGTGTGTGTGTAGGGAGAGAGTGAGGAAAGGAAGAGTAAAAGGGAGATGGAGAGAGAAGGGAGGGGAGGGAGACAGGGAGGCAAAGAGAGAGTGAGAGAGACAGAGACAGAGAGACAGAAGAGATGGGGAAGGGGTGGATATTGCACAGTGAGAAGACAGAATGGTGATAACAGTAGGAGAATGAAGAGTCATCTAATCCAAACCCTGCACCTTCCTCCATCTGACCTCACTCCTCGCTCTCTGTTTCTAAAGGTAAGGAATTTCTTAGTAGAGGGATAAAATGGACTGAGCTAGACCTGGGGCCCATATCTCAGGAGCCTGGTGCAGGATATTTGACAATGATTCTTCAGACATGGATGGGCTAATTCTCTGTGGTGGGCAGGCTAAGCATTGCAGGGTGTTTAGCAGCAAAGCAGGATTCTACCCACTAGATGTCAGTAGCACCTCCTACTGAGCCAATCAGGAACCTCTCCAGACAGCCTCAGACACCCCTGGCTTGGTAAAATTGGCCCTGGTTAAGAACCACTGATCGAACATACACTTTTATTGTCTCCCATAACTCACAGGTTGAGTTACCAAGACGTTCATACTCGGGGTTGTCCACTTCTAGTGTTTTAAGAGTCATCTTTGGGGGTTCCATGATAGAATGCTTGGCTAATGTGAGCAAAGTCCTGTTTAGTGTCAGCATCACAAAACCTATCAGCTTAGCAATGCCTGTTGCTGGTTTTAGCAATACTTGGATCCTGTGAATCCCCCTCTTCCACCTGTTATATCTCTGCCCATTCACAATATTAAACTTACCCCTTTCCTCCTATTTTTTTTCCTTCCTCGACCATTTCTGAAATAACAGTTCTCCAATTTTCTCTTTTTCACTCCATATTATTTCCCGGGAATATGTAAAAAAAAAAAAAAAGCTCCCATATATACAGTAATATCTCATTTGATTTTCAAATGGGCTTCACCAGCTCCTTCCAGACTCCATGCACACATAAAGGTGATGAATGACCTTCAGATTCAAATTAAATCGCTCAGTTAGTCCTCCCTTTATCCATTCACTCACAAATGGGCTGTCCTGCCTGCTTCCTGCACACGCACACACAGGTACTGTAACCTTGGTTTGTTTGGATTGAATTCTTACCATTCCTCATGTACTCTATTTTCTTCATCCTCACCCTAGATGTAGAACTCCATTGACTCTATGAAGGACAGGAAGCGTCTCTTCCTTTTTCTATCATGGGCTTCACAAATACAAAGTGCTCAATAGATATATATTGAATAAATACTTCATTCATGTAACCAACTAGAAAGAAGCATGGGATGAGCTGACTTCTTCTTATAGCTAAACCCTTCTTGAGTATGTGTCTCTCACTGAAGTCTAATTCTTCAATGCAAACCAAGTCTATATATTCACACACTATGTCTTCATGAAAGAGAAGTCTTGAATACCTCTCAACATGTGCTCAATAGTATGTAACTGCTCAGGGTAAAAGCGAATTATTTTCAAGATTTTTAAAACCACCCATTTATGAGAATGTAATAGCACATGCCTGTATTTATAGGAATAGTTAGACTGAGAGAGGATGTGTGACAATTTGAGACTGGCCTCAGCACCACAGAGAGAAATTGTCTTTTAAAACAATATCAAAGGGTGTTTAAAGGACATCATCTATAGTCATTTTCTTATGTGTGTGCCTGTGTATGTTCACTGATTAAACCTTTATCCTTGTGAAAAGACTCATGTTTGGCCTCCAGCATGTACAGTGAAAGTAAATTGGTTAGCATGCTGCTAGAAATGTCATAAAATAGTCAAAGCTTCGATCATCATCGTGACTATAGGAAAATGACACCAATGACAACACTAAAATCCAACTATTGATCCATTATGGAGGTTCTCATTCAAAATTAGATGTTGACATGTTCGGTTTGAATCAACAAAGGTAGAGCCAGAAGGAAGGACACACATTTAAGGCTATCAAAAGTCTCCCCTGTTAGATTATCTCAAGGAAAAAAAATGCCAATAGAATGAAAATTATACTCTACAGATGCATCCTCAGCTTGTAGGAGAACCATCCTCATCTTTAGAATTCTAAGTCATAAAGTTCTTGAATATCAAGACTAATATTTTACCCTGTATACAAGAGTTACCCGGATTGTCCCCCACTATGGAAACACTTCCAAGATAAAGGAGGTATCTACCTAGTACCATGGAAAACATATTTTTCCCCCCTCAGGATTTTCCTCAATGAGTTGAAACACTCATTCTTGACCTGCTTTAGCACTGTATCATATGATATCTCAAATGTATAAGCACGTTAGGGTATGATTTAGAAGTTCCTACTGATATTATTGAATAAAAGTTAATGCATACAGTTGAAAAGAATGTTATATTAAATCCTTCCTTGCCACTTGCCAAGGAAATTTTCATGGACCTCTTAAAACTCAAAATTAAAAGAAACATCTGGATCTCTATATTATATAAATCACTTGTGATGTTTTAATTCAAATGTAGTTTTTTCAATTATTTGTAAATAATACTTAAAAGTATATATTAAGCATAAGAATATACACACATATTCTCTGAACTACAGATTGTTACTGAACAGGACAGAAAATAGATCTTTTCATGACATGATTTGACCAATTCACTGGTGTAATCTCACATTTTAATATCATCTTATATGATTTCATCAGCAAAATATTCTGCTGGTGGACTCCATATGAGCAGAATTTTTCCTTCACTTTTTCTAATTGCACAAAAATCCAATAGATCTACTGTTATCAGGAAATTCTAAAAAAACCAAAAATCTATAGTCCCACCTTGGAAAAAGATGACAAACCAAATAGCTCCAGGGTAGGCCAGCTGGTATGACCTTCGGAAGGATTCAAAGTAGACTTGCCTATCTGATTGGCCAGGCAAATATTGTTCTTCTGGTCTAAGTATCTTGAAAGATTTTATTGGGAAAAGAAGGTGAACACCTCTCATTTGCTAACATCACTTATTTTAGACCATTTTTATTTGCTTGATTGTTTTCTAAAGAAGCTTTTTTTAAATATTTATTTATTTATTTATTTTTATTTTTTATTTTGTCCTGCCTGAGGCTTGGGGACGTTTTGCTGACTTGTCCTTCCCTTCAGTTGCAGAACCCCAGCTTCCTCTCCTTTGGTCCGTGAGTCCCTCTGTGTCCTCACTAGGAAGCACGTCAGAAGAATCTGCAGGCAATGAGGACATTTTGTATGTCAGGGATTCTGCCTGACTCTTGGGCAAACAGGTCCTAGCACCCCAGGGCCTATGGCTGTCAGGGCTATCCCCATTCCGGTGACAGCACTCAGACTCTCCCACGCACACGCACGGACCCCATCATTGCTTAAGGGTGTAGGTTGGGCCCTGACTCATGGGGAAGAGGCGAATTGCATCCTGTGAGTCAGTGGTTCCATTTCCTGCTGGTGTGTTTGAGATTTCACTGAAGTGCAGTCTCCAAAAGGTGAAGGAGGAGAGGAATAGAGACCATTAAATTCTTAAATCCACTTGGAGCTGTGACCCAGATAATTGTCTTGAAGTAGTTTTGGTCTTTGCTTTTCATGGTGAAGTGGAAATTCTAAGCACAAGTTTGCATTTATAGGCCGTCTACCTATGTCACCTTGCATAGACTTCATCAGGATCTTAGTAACCAATATCAATTGCCATTACATCTGATTTTGACACAGGTGTGATCCAAAATGTTTAACCTAGTGAATGACTTTATTAGCAAGAATTCATTATGAAGAACGAAGATCTTGAATAAAATATTTGCAATTGAACCACAGATTGTCATACACAAAAACACTAAAATCATGAAAAACTTAAGACTAAGGAACTATGTGGACATGACATATAACTTCCCTGTATAACTTTAAAATAATGACTACTGGGCTGTGACTATAGCTAATGACAAAATGCTTGCTAGCATGGGCAGTGCTTTCAGTCCAATCCTCAACACTGGGGTGTTAAGGTTTACAAAAGTGACAGGCATGGACATCACAGTCCTCTTTTCAATCTCCTAATTACCACATTTATTCCTCTCTTCAACTTTCCAAAGACCTGTGTCAGGCACAGCTAAAGACCAGTGAGGACTCCTGTTTAAATATGACAGCTGTATATGTATATAGATGACTTAGACTCATTTTTGCCGTTCACTGGCATGATCTCACACTTGAACGTGATTATTTATGATTTCATCTGTAAACTCTTTTGCTGGTGGACTACCACTGCAAGTCTCACAGAAACTGTCCAACCAATGAACTGTCTCCACACGAGCATCACAGGCCAGGGAAGGTCAGCGTTGCAGGAGGTGCACACCCTAGGCTAAACGTTCTACAATCTACAAAGACAAAGATTTCACCTTCAGCCTAAGCAATTCAAAGCTTATAGTAGAAGATGAACTAATAACTTATAAAAGCCTTAATAAACAACAACGGAACAGTAAAGCGCATTGGTTGGGGTCAGCTGCAGCTTACAGCAGGGACAAGTAGCAGTTGAAAGCAATCTTAAGCAGGAAATGCTCATCTTGACATCAGCACCTCTTCTTGTCTGTGTGACTTCTAAATAAAATATAATGTTCTTGGACAGAGAAACTCGTATCCCAACCCCCACCCTCACCCCGCCTACACACAAAGATACTTTCCTGGACTAGAATTGAAATGTCTCTTCCAGGAATTGCAAGGAAGAGCTGAGTGCAGGGTGGGGCTGGGGACGGGGCTGAGGGTGCTAAGGATAAAATCGTGTGTAGTCAGAGGCCCAGTTTGTGTTGAGGAGACTGTCTAGGTTAAAGGGTTTAATTCTTCAGTACAATGCATTGTAAAACTCTATCAAGAAATGGAACAAAACTATTGTGGATGAGAATCCAGCTCCTCCTCCAATTCACACATCTCATTCATTCTGCACCTATGTGTTTTCATCTCTGTTGAACTGACAGTACAAATGTTTGGTCTTTCTCTCTCTCTCTCTCTCTCTCTCTCTCTCTCTCTCTCTCTTTCTTCCTTTTTTCTTTCTTTCTGTCATTTAAGAAAGATTAATTTTGGTCTGTCAAAGCAATTTCTTGTTGAATGGAGAAGCATAACTGGGGAACAGATGTTTCTAGAGCAATGATTCTCGACCTGTGCTCATGACCCCTTTGGAGAGATAATGACACTTTCACAGGGTCACCTTATATCAGCTATCTGCATATCAGATATTTATATTATGATTCATAACAGTAGCAAAATTACAGTTATGAAGCAACAACAAACACAATGTTATGGTTGTGGGTCACCACAACATGAAGAACCGCATTAAAGGATCGCAGTGTACGGAAGGTGGAGGACCACTGATTTACAGCTTTCAATGTTTCCAAACCAATGGAAGAATATAAAACTGAGTCTTCAGGTCTTGCCTTCTGTGGTCACTTGATAAGTGATCTTGTATAAGACATTTAATTTGCACACACTGGGCTCATTGGGATGTGCTCGTCTTTATTGTGAATGGGACTGTTGGGTCAAGTTTGAAACATGGTAGGTAGTAGGAACCATGAGGTTGGACTTAATGTCAGTCTGTGTCTTGATTTTTAGAACACCCTCATGTGCAGTTTGATTAGTAAGCTCAAAGTTCCTCTGATCAAGGAGAAAAATTATTTTTCCCAATACAGATTAAATGGTGTAAATGCCAACTTACAGAGATTTATACTCTTACTATAAACCAGAAGAGGGCACTACCTGGATAGTTTATTCAAAATATACACTAGAGGTTGACTGCCTGAAATACTTATGGGAATCTCTGATAAGTCTGGCATTTCTGGGGGGAAAAAGAGTCCATTCCAGTCTCCCTAAAAGTCTGTAAGAACAATTGAGAACTGGGGAAGAAAGTTACTGTTTCCAAGTAACAGAGCTCAGGTTGCCTCATGCCGCTCGCATTTCCCCATTCCTTCTGAGGGGATGTAAATAATATCCAGCTTTAGCTTCTGTAGTGTGTTCCATGGGGTAATCATCACATTCAAGTATTAATACCCATTTCCAAATTCTGTCCTGGGGCCATTTAATGTGCATCACCAGGGGAAGTTGTTTAAGCTCCACATGCTCAGTTTTCTTATGTGTGATGGAGTTA
>JADRCD010232518.1:0-50205 GCA_019843815.1 Montemys delectorum
GCAGAGGGGGTCTCCACCTTTCCAAGCCAAGTCCCTCCAGGCTGGAGGCGCTTGCGCGCCGCCCCTGCAGGGTAGGCGAGAAGAACGGGGGCGACTCGGAGTCTCGGAACCCAGGGCTCCGGCGCGCAGGCTGTACCGGGCAGCGATCGCTCCCGAAGCACCGCGCTCCCCGGCGCAGGGACCGGCATCCTGGGCTGCGACACCCGCTCCACCGCCCTCAAACCCGGGAGGGGCGGCCCTTCCCGCGGGAGCGAGTGATTGACGGCTCCGCTCCCCCCTACCACCACTCCCACCCCCCGGCTCGCCTGCGAACCCGGGCTGTGTGTTTTGGAAGAGTCGCTAGGGGCCGTGAGCGTGTGACGCCCGGAGCGGCCAAACGCCGCCCTTCCTTCCCTCCCCCCCCCCCCCCCCCCCCCGGGGCTCAGGACGCAGCTAGGAGGCCGGGACGGCCAGGGCGGGGCCGCGGGCTCTGGGCTCAGGGCGCTGGGCGGAGCGCTCGGCCGGGTGGAGGCCCAGGGTGGAGAGCCGGGCGGGGGTTGCTCACGCCCAGCCCCGAGGCCGCGCCGCGCCTCGCGGGACAGGTCGAGCCGGCGGGGCGGCGCCCGGCTCCGGGGAATAATGAGTGTCTGTCAGGCTGGCCCCGGGTGACTGGGCGGGGCGCGGGCGGGGGCGGCGCGGGAGGCGGGGGCGGGGAAGGGCAGGGCGGGGTGCGTGTTTGCCAGTGACTCGCCGACCCCTCCGGCGGCTGCCTCCACCCAAGTGGGTGGGGACCCCTCCCAGCCCGGGCGGCTGCGGCGGCTCCCGCTGCCCCTCCCTGACCCTCCCACCCCGGCTCCCAGCCTCTACTTACCCCGCCAGCCCCGGGGAGGCTCGCAGAGCGAGCGGCGCCGGCGTCATGTGACTGCCCGGAGTTGGTGCCAAGGAGCCAGAGGGGAGCCGGGAGCCGAGCCGCGCGGAGCCCCGGCCGGAGCGCAGTGCGAGCGCCACCCGAGCCGACCCCACCCGCGCGTCCGTGCCGTCGCGGTCCCCGTCCCCGACGCCGTCCGGCCCGAAGCGCTTGACCTGCCGGCCCGCGGTGTTCCGGGCGCCGGGGAGCCGGGCCTGGGTTTCTTGGCCGCTGCGCTCGGCACCGCGCTTGGCAGAGTAAGTCCCTGCGCCCTCACCTTGCCGTCCTGCGCCCCGCTTTGCGCCGCATCTGCTTGTTTCTCTCTCTCTCTCTCTTTTTCTCCCCCTCGGAGAAAGCAGAGCGCGGAGAAAGGGTTCGGGGTGCAGCGAGGGCTCCTTCGGGCTTGGGAAAAGTGCATCCGAGCTGGGGTGGAGGAGCGAGGGGGAGGGGATGGCGGGCAGGATCGTGGGATAGGGGAACTCGGTGGAGCGGGAGCCTGCGGGCGGGGCTCACCTGTGTGGTCCCCGGCCTCCCCCCGCCCCCCGCGCTCGGTTCCTATCCGAGCCTCCGGCGCACCCCGCGAGCGGCCGCGATGGAGGGAGCCCAGGTAGCGGCGAGGCCCCGCGCCTGCTCCTCCCCCTCCCGCCCGGACTCGGGGCTCCCGCCCCCCGCCCGCCGCCCGCCGCCCGCGCCCCCAGCTGCCGCCCAGCAAACTTGGAGCCCAGCCTCCAGCGCCCCTGGCGAGAAACTTGGGGGCGATTAGGACTGAAGGAGCATCCCCTTTCGGTACCTGGAGCGCGCTAACTGCTGGGTCATTTGGCTTGCTGGGAGGGAAGGCAGGGAGGGAGGAAAAGAACAACCGAGGTTTGGAGAGTCTGCCTTTGGGGACGTGGAGAGAACCTGCCGCAGTGCCTGAAGCAAAGGATTGCAGCGTGGCTAGCAGTGCAGAGCGCCTTCGGTGTTAGGGAACCGGAGCCCCGTAGGGACCGCGGGACTGTGGTGTGGACCAGAAAACCTTTGGATAGCTTGGAAGTGGCAAATAAGAGTTGGAATTGTCATATCCGTGTCTTTGGCGGATAACAGAAGCACTTCTGTAAATTTTTACTGCAGTACTTACAATAGTAGTATTTTATAATAATACTAGTTGATTATGAATGAGCCTTTGAATAATTCAGTTAAATGAACACTGGATATTGTTCACCTTGTATTCTTCAAAATAAACACTTTACACGGAGTCATTGAGATTTTATTCTAAGAACTTATTTTTTTTTCTTTAATATTGTTGAAGATACTTTATTCTCAAGAGTGGTGTTTGGGAGGGGGGAAGTATGAATTGGTATTCTGAACTCATTTAGATTTGATATCTTGTTACTAAGCAAAATTGAGTGAGCATGGGCCAGTTATGATAAAAATGAGAATTTTATGCATAAACTTGAGGAACACTTTTTTATAAGAACTACTGCTTGCATGATAGCTTGCCTCATGCAGAGATATAACAAGCATCTTCATAGTTTTATAAGTTAGCGTTTATGAAGAAAGAGACCCCTGAGTTATTCCTTGGCTTAAACATGCATGCTGACATTACGCTGTTAAGAGAAACCTGAAAGATGATGTTTGATTAATTTAAACTCCCTAGAGAAAATGAGTTTTCTCATCAGTGAGGTTTGCTGCAGACTATCGCCACTGGCCAAGTCCTGTGAAGGTGCTCTGTAGAGACCTTTTGGCTGAAATGAAGGAGAGTATCAAAGTGTAGGAGTGACAGTAGCTGCTTGGGTTGCAAACCCTTCTGCAATACAAAACTACATAGTTGTGGGGAGAGCTATTGTCTCTTTGCTGCAAAGTTTCTATATTAAAGTCCAGTCTTGTTGCTATGGGTACAGCAAAGCCTTCCCCCTCTTCCCCCCCCCCCCCTTTTCCCTTTTAACCTGTAGTTATGTCTACGCACCAATCCTTAAGTCCCTGATAATGGAAACCTGAGTTGAGTTAAACCATCTTGGCTAACAAAGTATAAAGAAAAAAATACTGTGGATGGGACTGTAGATGGCTCCTGCTGCCTTAGAATCCCTCAGGGAAAAGAGTCATTAATAGATTATCTGTTAAAATTGGTGCTGGAGTTTATGAATTGCATATCCGTTTTGGAGTAAAAAAAATCACATTCCCAAAAAAGGTGAAAAGGGTGACTTTCAGTAGGTTTATGTGAAGAATCAGGGAGTAGCTATGCCCTTGACTACATTTGAAAAAGAAAGAGATTTTCAAGTGGCTAAATAGGCAAAGTCTGTCTTCGAATTTAGCTTGGTCCAGCTTTGGTTCTGTGGGGTAACCCAGTTGCAGTGTGGACTCTTACAGCAGTGCATTCTCTAGATTTTCCTCAGTATGCACGATGGCTAGATCAGATCATTTTCCCAGCGTAGAATTTGGTCAGGGCACGGAACTGCTAGCCCTTGGGACCTGGCCGAAAGGGACAATAGAAATCAGGAAGGAGGCTGGCACTAGGTAATTCGGAAGGTCTCTGCAGCTTGAAGATGATAAAATCACATGTGTACTTGGGATGTTTACTGTATGCGGTAGCTCCTGTTTGTAAATAGGGCAGGTCCCCTTGTATAAAGCTGGTGTTATTATTCACACCCATAGAACAAACACCTCCACCCCCCTGTTGTTGTCTTAAAAAACTCCAGCTGCTCATGAATATAGGGTCAGGGAGGGCTGGCTAAATGTTTCTCTGTGCTCGCTCTCCAGCACTGCTGGCCGGGCTGTTTCCTGTTCTTTGTTTCAAGGCTGGGGTTTGCGTCATACATTCCAAGTGGCATATGTGTGCTCTTTCCTGTTTCAGGCTGTTTTCTGGTCGATCAGTAGCCTAAACCAGGCCATGGTCCCTGCCCCTAAACTTTGTATCCCCACCCAGGGAGTTATCATGTCTCTACACTGTGATTGCTTAAGATGCCTGTGTTATGTCATAATGAGAAGTCAGTTAACCTTTTTACACACACCCTTTGCCCCACTGTTTATAGGGGCAAATCAATACTTTTACCTTTTAAAAGTTATCCCACTGTTGTGATGTTAGGGAATTTCGTGGGCATAGGGACAAATCTAAAGGAAGTTGTTTTTGCAGTTTTCCTGTGAAGATGGATACAGCCATTGTTTTGAGATAGGCACATTGCCCTGAAGCTGTGAAATTTAGATCAGGATTAACACCTCAGAGTTAAAGATCTGGCATTATGCTAAAGCTCTGGCCCACCCTTGCTCATTTTCACTCCCGGCTGCCCAAGGTAGAACCAAGGGATGGAGAATTTAAATAGTTTAATAGTCACCTGGGCTGACTTGCAAATTCTTGCTTGTTTTGAAGGAGAAATCTCTAGAAAAAAATTATTCAAGCAAAACATGACATGTATCAAGAAAAAAAAAATTCCAGGGTTATTTCTTTTAGGGGTAAATATTAAACCAGCAGAGTAATATTTTTAAGGGCAAAGACTACTATATCCTGGAGGTGATTGCTAGCCCATTTTAAGATAAAAGTCTTAAGGAAAAGGAGAGGTAAGCGCCAATTGGTTTTCTTGAATGATGGTTTGGAAAATTGTAATCTTCTGTTTTGAAAACAGGGATGCTTATCATTCTCATAATATCAGTTTTTCAATCTTTAGTTTGTGGCCTCAACAGTCTGGATAAACTGTGTAGTAAGTCTCTCTCTCTCTCTCTCTCTCTCTCTCTCTCTCTCTCTCTTTCTGCTCTTGAGAAACTTTTTCTTTAAAAGAGAGTTGGGGGTAGGGACTTTTATGTGTCTTTTTCAAACTTACTTGGGGATTTTCTTTAAGACCTAAAGGAATGATATACAGAGTTTGAGATGGACTTATTCAAGAGGTGACTGAACACAAACCAGCCCTGAGCTGCCAATATTGAGCACAGCTAGTTGCTTTCAATATCTCATCCTCTTAATAGTTTCAACAGGAAGATATAACATGATATGAAGTGAAATAAATATTCCAGCTGCCTCATCTATGAAAGTTACTAGGATCAAACAGTAGGCTAATGATACTTTCCTTGAAAAATCATAGGAGTCTTAGAAATCCCCAATAGTGGTTTGATTTGGTTTCTTTCTTTCTTTCTTTCTTAGAACAAAGCAACTTGAAATATTAAGCTGCACTGAGAACAAGAGACCTTTAAGCTGAAGTTCATAAATTATTTAAATTGAAATACAAAGTTAGTAACAAGCCAACTGGATTGGGTAGACAGTCCTGCTGAGGTTTACACCAGATCATTCTTTCTGCTTGGGTGGGGACAGGGAGGTGGCTAATGGGTTTGATTAGGGTCTAGTCTACTCGGTCAGGAGTGTTGCAAACTTTTAAATGCTGTATTAAATTGTTAGGGAACTTGTATTTGGGAGTTACTATATCCATTAGGCATGAGAACAATAGTTTTGTCTCTTCATATAACTCATCATGCCTAATTTAACTTCATTGTCTCTGGGTTCTCACCTATTTCCAAATGCTAGTTTTACACCCACTTGCACACACACACACACACACTAATTGGACTTGTTTCTGAAGTGGTTAGTTAGTTAATGGTTGATCCTATCTATTATGGGGAGTGAAGTCCCTCGAATCTTAGAGCAATCACCACTGGTTTGCTGAGAGGTATTTTCTCTTCAGTGCCACCTCAGAGTGAGCAGGATGATCTACAGTGTTCTCATTTCAGGCTCTGCTGTCAGATCCTGCTTCTCATCCTAGACAGTCATGCCAGAGCTCGGAGACAGGAAACCAGACAGAGTCTGCCCTGATAAGGGACAGTATTGTCTGGAGGAGGTAGCCCTGCTCCCCCACCCCAAACCTCCTTCCTTGAAAGTTAATAGGGAAACACTGTTAGGAACTTTGTGAATCAGGACTAGAGATGTTTTCCTCTAAAGAAAAAAGAAAAAACCGTATATACGCTCCTCAACTGTGTGCACACCTAATGTGGACTGGGACCGTCTTCAGTGCACTAATGAAACTGTTCTGTGGCTTGGTCTGCGTGTTTTCAGTAAAGTTCTTTGGCAAAACTGGTTCCTTGAGGTTTTTGAAACTCATTTCCATTGTGTGGCAGGCTGAATACATTATCATTTCCCCAGCTAATTGTTAAGGGGAGGTGGCTCAAAGATGGAGCAACAACTGACAAGCAGCAGGTTCCTGGCCATCAGCGCCTGCGCACTCAGTTCAACCCATCCCCAACCTCCACCTCACCCCTGTCTAGCTTTCACCCTCTCAGGAGAAATATCTCGAGTTCAGCCTAGTCTAGGACTTAGGTTAGTTGCAGGTCTTTGAAGATTTAGGGATCATGCATGCAAAAGATGTCACGAAGCTGGAGTCAAGCTTCATCCACGGAGTTTAGCCCAATCCGGACAGGATAGAGGGATTGGAGATGGATGAAGTCAGCCTCTACCCTGGAGCCCAGCCTACGTTTGTCTCCATGGCCTCTGCCATTCTTTCCAAGAACTGCTTACCGTTGGAGTCTAATCACTGCCATCCACTCTTTACCTGTGCTTGAACTTTCTACCCTGGGACCTTCGAAATTTTGCACTCCCGAATACTTTAATTAATAAGATCAATTTCCTGCTCCGCTTCTCCAAACATGGTACTTTAAGTCTCCCCGCACTCTTTCAAGGGTTCACATTTTGTGTTTTAGACATTCTGACTTCACTGGCCTCGGACCCATGCTCATCCCGGGTCCTTGCCCTTCTTGTTTATCCTAACATGAGAAGTGTAGTTTGACATCCATACATTTGTTCATCTTGCAGGTATTTATTGAGCACCTAGTCATTAGTGTAATCTCACGTTACGTGCAATCATTCAGAGTTATGCCACAGGATGGAGAGGAGCTGCAGTGAGTGATCTAACCTGGAAAGGCGTTTTGAAATCCTAATTGCTCTTGGAACCTCCCGGTAGCACAGCTTACAGCTTACCACGGACCAGTGTGCACACCACACCCTCTGGGTTGGGGAGTGACCCCAGGGTGAGGTGATTCCACCCAAAAGTGGCTCCTTCCACCCAGAGTGTGCAGCATAGAAAAGCTCTGGTCTGCCAACAGGAGCACTCTGGTTCTTGGCTGTGGCTCCACGTGTGGACGAGTTCCTCTGTTTCCTCATTTCTAAAATGGGGGCGAAGACCTGACCCCTCCGCCTTTGTACAGTTACTGTGAGGATTTCCGTATTTACTTGGGTAAAAGCTGCCAATTTTTCTCGGCGGTTTTATGGACCAATTGCAGGTGCATTGGCTACCAGGAATAATAACCTAATTGGGAGCCTTCAGAATGTAGCTTTTGATCTTGTGTCCAGATAGGCTTGGAAAGAAGGGGGAAGTTAAAAATCATCCCTGTTGGCTACTATAAGTTTATCACTGAACTCCATTTCCCCACAAGGACCAGTCTTCTTTGAAGACTGGTTTAGAATGTCATCCCCTCTCTGAGTTGAGTGGTAGGCCAAGTCCTCAGCCTTGAAGTCAGCCGGTGAACTTGGGTTCGAATCTTGACTCTCCAGCTGTGTGAACTTGGCAGGTTGTTAGGCCCCGCCCTCTGAGTGTTTTCATTGTGAAATGAGAAGGCAGTTCCCACTCAAGGCTTGAAATGACACAGATGAGTAAAGACCAGAACATTCGTCACGAAGGTGGTGGTGACCAGCTGGACAGACACATCCCCTGGCCTTTGTTTTCATTGGTCAACAAAAGTACACTCTCTGTTGGTTTTGAGGCTGAGTCTCTCCGTGTAGCCCAGGCTGGGAGTTGTAGCAGCCCTTGTGTATCCCTCCTGGGAACTGGGAAGACCAGCATTGTGCCCCCACACCAGGCAGAAGTGTCATCTTTAGAAAACAAGAAAAACTCATCAACTCCAGCTGGCTCCTGTCCCCTACCCTCTTAACATTCTCTTGTAGGGTTTCAGAGCCCTAGATACTAGGCTTATTTAAAAGACCTCTATGGGTGGGTAAGGGGAAAAAAATGTTTGAGGATGATAGTGGGAAGGACTCCAGAGACTGGCTAGGCCAGGCTAAGGTTGGGGGCAGTAACTTTTTAAAGGAAAATTTGATCATTAATTTCCTGTAGGGCTGGGCCTTCCCTCCCTCCCTCCCCCTTAGAACCTGTTTAGGAACATTTCAAGTGTTCAGGAGGAGATGGCTGTGGATGTGCTTCTCAAGGCTTGGTCACTTGTAATTAAATATTATTATTGGTGGGGAGGGGTTGCTCGTTTAGTTGTTACTCCCTTAGGCCTGGCACAGAAACAACTTTGTTTTCAGTATCTCTTCTGAGCAAGAGAGCCTTCTAGAAGGTGTCAGGGAAGGGACCTGCCAGGACCCCATTGGGAGGGGTAGAAAACACACCCTTCTAGCTTGGCGAGGTAAGAGGAGGCCAACCTGGATGTTGTGGGGAGTAGTCAGCTGGCCATGTAGGGTGGAGAGAGCCCTGAGCAGGTCTTTGAAGAATTAGGAGGATTTAGATAAGCCGGAAGGGGAGGGGGCATACCATGCTGTTGCCCAGCATCGGGGCCAAAAAATGAACAAAAGCTTGGCATTGGGGAGGGGGAGTCAGGGCCGCTTGGGGAGCCTGGACTGATTAGAAAGTTGGTGACAGGGGCAAGGAGCTAACCTCACCCTGGCTACTTCCCCCCCCCCCCCCCCCCCCCTCTAACCCCCCCCCCCCCCCCGCCCCCCCCCCCCCCCCGCGCGCCCCCGACCCCAGAGGGTGGCCTGAGGACCTAGCCCCAGTGGCTGTGGTGGAAATGGAGAAAAGGGGTGGGGCAGACTTCACAGACCTTAGGTTTCCATGGTGAAAGACGAGAAAATAAGGCAAATGGGAGTTAAGGAGGGGCAACCTCTTAGAACAGGGACTTGGAGGGAGGAGGAGGAGGAGGAGGAGGAGAGTTGGGCTGGACTGGAGCCATGTTACCCAGCAAAGGTTGCAAACGCTCTCGGGTTTGTGTTTACTCTTGAAGGGGAGGGCACCGTCCCCCTGCACTGTTTTGTATGGGAGGTACGTCCTCTGAGGTAAAGTTCAGTGAGACTCCAGGCACTGGGAACTACAGCACCCGGACAGTTCTTTCTGGTTATTTTTAAGGTTTCAGCCATCCTTGGTTCAGGGTGGAATTTCCAGGAACTGGCTATAGCAGGGAGCCAGTCAGGTTCCTCCCAGCCTTCCCACTCCCTGCAGGGTGGGGCCCCATGGGTGGAGGCCCAGAAGGGTGGAGTGAGGTGGGTCTCCAGTGATAGGGAGGGCACCGAGTGAGCCAGGCAGATGAGAGGCCCCGTGGCCTCACGCAGCCTCTCTGGATTTGATTATATAACTCCTCACCGAGGAGAACCGTGAGGGCTTAGGCGAGGCCTTTGGAGCTGTGTACACAGCAGGATTAAGACGTTGTGGGTATTTTTCAATTTATCTTGGGTGGCTTGCCCTTAAAACTAAAACACAGACTTGTCAGCGAGCGTAAAGGAAGAAAACTAATGTGTATCCCGAGTTCTAACCAGGTGCCCTTGAACGTCAAAGCTGGCCCGGAGAGTTATGTAGGTTTGGGTCTACGCAGCCAGCGGACCGACGGTCTGCGGGGGGAGGGGGGAAAGGGGGAGGGGAAGCTGGGCGGGGAGGGGGGCTAGTGTGGAAAGCTAGGAGGGATCCTACTCGGTGGCTGCCTTTCCACCTGTCCTTATTTACATGTAAAATCAATTGCTTCACTTAGTCTTTCCGAAGTACAGGGTGTGGGCAGAATCTTATCTGAAGCTATGTCCTGTTTGGACAAGTTGGACTCGCCCTGGCAACTCTCCATGGGGTGGAGCCGATGGGTGGAGGCAGAAAAGTAAAATTGGGTGGCTTGTTCACAGAGAGGGGAGGGCGAATCGCTGGCTCCCAGAGTCACTGCATCCCATCTGAGACCAAACAATGAACTTTTCTCCCTTTTACCAAACACGTTAATGCAGAAATAATTGATGAGAGGCAAAGAGTCGGAACTATCCAGTGCAATTCTGTTGAGGTCAACAGTGGACGAGTGAGGTGGGTGAGTCCTTGGGTGGTGTGAAAACTGGACACCCTTCCAAGGTAGGTGCCAGCACCGCTAAGCCAGCCTGGTTTAGGGTGCCTGCCCCTCTGCGGTTCTGGCCAGGCCATTGCATGGTACTTCCTGTAGTACTAGTCACTGCGAGCGCTCGGAGAGTTGGCTAAGGAAATCTAAAGAAAGGTTTCTCGAGAAAGGAAGTTCAGCTCCAGGGACGGTGTTTGCTCTCCTGGCCAAGATACACAGCGAGCCCAGATCTTTACCCTGGCAGTTCCTTTGGAGAGTGAGGGTGGGGACTAGTAACGTACTTAACTTCCTCTTTTGAAAATTCGTGCGTTTGGGAGTGAAAAAGTTACTCGCTGATGGCCGCTTGTTGGATTGTCTAATAGTCTGTTCTCTGGACACCTGGCTGAGGTCCCCTTTGAGGGAAGCAGGTAATTGGGACAAGCCTTTAAGGGGTCAGGTCGGGAAGAGAAAAGAGAATGTCAGGCAAGTCTTGCTTTGTCCTCAACAAACTGAGAACTCTTGAGTCCTCTCTATTCACCCTCCAGCCCCATTCATCCCCCCCCCCCCCCCCCCATGAAGTAGTTGTACCGTGAGCCTCTCAGACTGCAGGACTGTATCATTTCTAGAAGTCACCTAAATGATTCTCCAGGCTTCTAATATATAATTCTAAAGTTACGTGCTGACAGAAACCCGATCCTTGGTTTGATAATCTGCAGTCAAAAGTAGAAGAGGGGAGGGCTCCCCGAGGGACGTCACTTTTAAATGAAAATTCAGTTTTACAAGCTCTTCCCCACAAAATGACCCAGTTGTTCCAATTATGGGAAATTATTTGGGGGAAAACTGATTTTCCTATATTGTTGGTTTTTTAAAGCACCTTAGTAACTTCTAAAAACAAAAATAAGTTTTGCCCCCATGCCGGTTTTCTCCCTGTCATTGCCTAGTTCAGATTGAGAATGTTTAGCTAAACAGAACTAAGATGTAAAGAAACAACCACATTTGAGGCTTTCTCATTTCTGCAGTGCCTACATAAAGTGGTTAATAGGATTCCTCAGCTTGGTTAAAACCCACAAGGTTTTAAAGACCCTGAGGCTGGCTGGTACAACTCCAATCTTCTGCCAGCGTCTTAAGGCTCCATAGCCTGTTTTCGTATGCCACCTACTGGTTCTCTTTAGAATTGCAGCCAGGGTGGTAAGTAAAAGACTTTCTACAGGTGTTAGTGGTTTCAGAATCCCTTTTAAAAAATGAAGGAGGTGTGGCAAATGCATCTGTCGGTCTAGCACTTGGGAGGCAGGTGGAGCTCTAGGTCAGCCGAGGCTATATATATGGTGAGCCTCTGTTTCAGAAGAAGAAAAACGAGCTTTTAAAAAAGGTTAATGATAACTGCAGAGCACTGTCCCTGGATAAGAGTGACTGCCAGCCAAGTTTAAAGATCCCCATTCTTACAGGTCTTAGCTTACGTGTTAGTTACATGGACAGCACTGTGGTAGTGCTGTACTCATGCTTTCCTGATTTAAATATTAACCTTAATTCAAAAGTATGAGGCATTGAAACCCAGGGCCTTGTGGTGCTAGGCAAGCTAATCTGCCAAGAGTTGTACCCCCTTTCCCTGGCTCCTCATCAGAACCCATAAAGCCTAAAGCAGTGGCCAGGGTGATTGGTACAGAGGAAATGCTGCTGTTGTCTTGAACAGGCAGTCTGATGTGTATTGGTGTGCTCTGTTTTCTCCCCCTCCCTATTGTTAAGTTTAAACTTTTAACAGTAGACTTAATGAACTTAAACACCATCACACTGGTATGCGAAGTCAGCCCCTGCTCCCAACTCTCAGAATGGCCTTGAACTTGAGGTATCCTCTTGCATCAGCTTTGTCCTGAGTGCCGAGATAAAAGCATCTACCACCAAGCATATACCACCTCACCTGGCTTCCCCTAGAAGCTCTTATTAATAGTTGAGGGTTCCAGGCATCATTTATCTTGCTTTATATATTGTTCTGGGGTTTGAAACCAACAAATGTTGTCGGGTGTGTGTGTGTGTGTGTGTGTGTGTGTGCAGTAAGTACCACAAATCCAAAACCTGCACATCTGTGGAGATAGTAATTCAGAGGGAAAAGGATCCCGTAACTTGAAAGGGGTGTGGTCTGCATCCTTCCTGTGAGAAGTATTGCCTCGTCGGGGCGTGGTTAGGCTGCCAGGGCGTGGTTAGGCTGCCGGGGTGGGGTTAGGCTGCTGGGGCGGGGTTAGGCTGCCGTCCGAGGTCTGAGGTCTAAAGCCTCGGGTCTCCTTCCTTCCACATCTGGGAATGTGAGAGCCAAGATAAGCATCTTATGGGATAGATTCCAAGAGCGAACTCCTGTTAAAAGACTGAGATGTTGGTAGGAAGCTGCTAAACTGTCCGGCCTTATCAATGGGAGCAGAACACCTGTCTGCTAGCTTTCTGGTCTCTAAAGATAGCAGGAGATAAACTTCTCTTCTCTAAGGGTGGAGCACGGACAGGTCCTATACCTGTGTGTATAGTTGCTCAGTTAGGACCAGTTATTAGATGCCAAAACACAGCAGGTTTCCTTTCTTCCTAATACGTTCGTTCAGTTTTGTTTTGTGGGGTGTTTTGGTTTGGTTTGGTTTGGTTTTGCTGTCATTTTGTCTTTTGCTGGGATACTTAGAAGGTAGTGGCACCATGGAGTTTAGCAGTCTGATGTCACATTGTATTTGCAGATTATTATACATCCTAAGGTATAGGACAATTAGTTGTGAAATCAGAGCCTTGTGTTGGTGGGTAGAATTTACATGCTGCCATGAAAATTAAAGAGATTCCGTAGACATGCTGAAGGACAAGAGCCACCTGGTACCACATCCATGCTTGTATGTGAATGTCTTAATGTAACTGCTAGAACATATGTATGTATAGTAGACTTGGGCACTCTCCATACTGAGGTAGAAGACGCAAAGACTCTTGAACCCGGTATTTGAAATTATGTTTCTATGTGTGGCTAGGGGCAAGTGAATGCAAGTGCCCATGGAGACCAGGAGAGGGTGCCCATGGAGCCCATGGGTCCCCTAGGGCTGAGGTTGTAGGTGATTATGAGCCACACTGATATAAGAGCAGTTATGGATTCTTAACCACTGAGCCATCTCTGCAACCTCCACAGGGCTTTTGATTTTCTGAGACAGTGTCTTGCTGTGTAGCCCAGGCTAGCCCCAAACTTGTGGGAGTCCCCCTCTCTCAGTCTTCCTAGTGATTGAGTTTACCACTTCTCAGGAGAAACTTGCTTATTTAGCCGCCCGAACCAGAGGGACCTGTAAAGACTTTGCCTAGAGTCAAAGCGCTAAGCAGATAAACCAAGTTGGGATAGTAAGGCGCTACAGTTGAGCGAGGTCTGAGTTGCAGCTGGCAGAGCAGGACAAGTTCAAGGTAGGCATTGCCTTCACTAGACAGCAAGCTAATATAGGAAATGTGTCCAGAAGACAGTGTTGTGGGAGAGGGTGTGTCTCAAGATCCAAGTGTACTTTTCTCAAAGAAATGTACATGACAAATAAAGGTGAAAAGGGTTCAGCCTCAGGAACTCAAAGAAAAACCATGTATCGATGTGTTGTGGGGAGGCCATCAAAAAGAAGGCAAGGAATTCTTTTAGAGAATTTGTCCTAAGAATTAAACTGTGTAGGATACAAGTACCGAGTGTTGGTGCTATTTCTACTAGTAATGAACATTTTGGAAACATAAGGGTGCAACAATGTTTTTATATGCACAAGCGTATATACAGGCTTGCAAAAATAGAGGGCAGCTTGCTCATTCTCTGTGTTACGGTAAGTGTGGTGGCCAGGCTTAGCAGCAGACACCCCCTGTTTCTAAGCAAAGGTAGTGTGTTTTGTTTTGTTTTGTTTTGTTTTGTTTTGAGACAGGATTTCTCTGTGCAGCCCTGACTGTCCTCAACTTAATTTGCAGACGAGGCTGGCCTCAAACTCACAGAGACCCTCCTACCTTTGCCTCCCCAGTGCTAGTGTAAAGGGCGTGCGCTGCCACACCCGGCCGAAGGTGACAATTTAAACTGATCTTGTCACAGAGCAGTGTTTGATGCCTTGATTGAGTCAGTACATCACATATAGAATTAAGTGACCATACAGGTCCTGCACAGTGTGTGTACTGCATACCCGCTGAAGCAGGGTTTGGAGGGTTCAAACAGGCATCAGCAGTGGCGGCCTCTGCCTTTCTTCCTCATTCTCTTCTTCTGATGAGCACAGGGAGGGGGCGGATCTTCTGCTGAGCTGCCCAGCGATGCCATGCAAGGTTTCCTGGCAGAAGAGGCTGTACATATTGTTCCAGAAATGTCAGGGTTTGTGTAGCTTTATTAGAAATGCCGCTTTCACTTAATCCTGCCTGGGAGGCCTGGTTTTAATTATGCGAAAGGGCATCTTCTTCATAGTAGGTGTGGGAAGTGAGAGAGAAGATGGAGTGACGCTAAGAGGTAAAAGGGGGGTTCTTTTTCTTAGTTTATGTGACCTCAGTATTAAGACTAGGCCTCCTGCTATTTGTGTTTTCTAGGCCAGACTTCAGAACACCCTAGAAGGCGTAACTGAAAGGATGCTCATGTTTGACCCGGTCCCTGTCAAGCAAGAGGCGATGGACCCCATCTCCGTGGTAAGCTTCCCTAAACTGATCAACTCTCTTAACTGATAACATTGTGTGCTGTGCTTGGTTCCTAAAGTGCTTCTTGCTTGACAGGTGGTGTTTCTCAAAGCTCCCAGTAGTCAGCGAGCTGTCACTATCCCCACACCCCTAGACAGGGTCAACCATAGGCCGATCTGTTCACAATGAAAGTAAGTTCACAAATGTATGTGGAAAACACATCGAGAACAAAGTGATTAAAAAAAAAAAAAAAAGAGGAAGACAGAAAGCATCGACAGAAGCCATATGGGACTGCGGCTCCAGGAGGGATGGCTCGAGGAGAAGCCTGCCAGAGAGGGGACTTGGCAGGGAGACCAGATTGGATTTCATTTGGAAGAGTGTGTGGCTGGGTGGGAATTACATCTCCAGTCTCTTTCTAAGCCTTAGTGCTCAGTCAGCCCCTCTTGAGAGCCAGACTGTATCGCTGCTCAGACACCAAGGACTAAGACTTGGTCCAGGTGTCTGTGTAGGTCCTAGGGCCACGAAGATGAGACACAGGTGATAAGGAGATGCCCGACTTTTCAGAGAAGGAGCAGTTTAGACAGGAAGATGTGGTTTAGTAGACACTGACTAACAAGGCAGTGCTCCCAGTCCGCCCGGCTCTTTTCTTCCATGGGTTTGGAAAATATTCACAAGGGGAAAAAAAATCTTGGCCTGGATGTGTATCTGAAGGTTGGGAATGACACACTTGCAAAAATTAGATCATCCTTATGCACTGGCTATGGAAGTTCCTGCCAGAAACACTTATCCAAGACACAGACAGGGTCACTCCAAGGTGCTTGGGACTCGGTTACCATGGAGATTACTAAGCTGATGTTGTGTTTACTATTGCCTGTGACAAAAAGTCAGTGAGAGCATCTTTAGGGAAATAATATTTACATTCTAGCACAATAGCTAGACAATGCAGTTATCATGTGCCTGAGTGTAACAGTTGAACAATTAAAATTATATTCTTTTAAAAAAACAGACTTTTCTTCTAAGGCAGCGATTCTCAACCTTTGGGTTTTGACCCCTTTGTAGGGTTGAGATATCCTGTATATCAGGTATTTATATTATATTACAATTATATACATTACATACCAGTAAAAATTACACTTATGAAGTAGCAACAAAATAATGTTATGGTTGGGGGTCCCCACAGCATGAGGAGCTGTATTAAAGGGTCACGGCTGGGAAGGGTGAAGACATTGGGCTCAGGCTTTGCTGCACACTCCTTCTCTCAGTTGTTTCGTGATCATCTTCCGGAAATATGAAAGTTAAAAGATAGCCACATCTGAATCTCTACTGGAAAATATAATGTTTCTAAATGGCATGGCAGGTGGCCATCAGTGATACATTTGACTGATGCACATCCAGTGTTTTTAATCAGGCACGAATGCACGGCTCATGAACCCAATTGCAGTTAATTAATGCAAGGACCTGCATTATGAGGTCAGTGTGAGATAACCCAGGAAAGGGTGCTTAACTGAGGGGGAAAAGAAAAGAAAATTGATTTTTATTCTATGCATTAGGCCACTGTAACTTGTCTTTTGTGTCAGTCTGATTTCCCCTGCTAGGATTAACACCATGACCAAAAGCAACGTGGAGAGGAAATGGTTTATTTCATCTTACAGCTCCAGGTCACACTCCCATCACTGAGAAAATCCCCAGGCAAGGGCCTGACTCGACACCTTAGAGGAGCTCTGCTTACTGGCTTGCTCAAGAGCTAACTCTAACATAAACTGAGAAGCACTGGCCCAAGGGTGATTCCTCTCACATCAATCATTAGTCAAGAAAATGCCCCAGAGACTTGCCTACAGGCCAGTCTAAGAGAGACCATTGTTTCTCAGTTGAAGTCCCTCTTCCCAGGTGCCCTTATCGGGTGTCAAGTTGACCAATAAAACAAAACCAAACAAAATCAACACACACATAAAGTTGAAATATGTAAGAGTATTTTTGTAATAAGTTGTCTTTCTGTCCTTTGTGTGCTGGTGGTCACATGACATAGCATTTCACTCTAGCTCCAAAAGTTAGCGTTAGGCCTTACTGTACAGGGAGTAAAAAGACCTTCAGTATATGCTGTCACTGGTCTTCAAGTTTCATCTCCCTGGCCCTGCTAGGAAAGCTGGAGGAGTCAGAAAGCGCATGTTAACAGCAGTTTAGAACACTTGTAAGTTTTTGTTTCGTTAGAGACAGAGCCTTGCTGTGTATCCCATACTGCCCTTAACTCATGTCAGTTCTCCTGCCTCAGCCTTCTGTGTGCTAGAATTGAGTGTGTCAACACATGCAGTGTCTGAGGAGGCCAGAAAAGGGCTTTGGATCCCCTAGAACTGGAGTTGCAGACAGTGGCTAGCTGCCGTGTGGGTGCTGGGAACCAAACCTGTGCCGTCTGCAAGATCAACCAGTGCTCTCAACACTGAGTCATCTCTCCAGTCTCAAGATTTTTTTTAAAAGATTGATTTATTATTATTATTATTATTATTATTATTATTATTATTATTATTATATCTAAGTACACTGTAGCTGTCTTCAGACACCCCAGAAGAGGGTGTCAGATCTCACTATGGATGGTTGTGAGCCACCATGTGGTTGCTGGGATTTGAATTCAGGACCTTCGGAAGAGTAGTCACTGCTTTGAACTGCTGAGCCAGTTCTCCAGTCCAAGAATTTTTTTTATTTAATCCCAACATATACACACACACACACACAAAAAAAAAACACAAAACCACAATAAGGTTGTTGTGTCTGTCGGTATCTCTGTTGTCAGTCCCCACTACCACCTTTTTCTTTTAAAAAGAAAATCCTAGCCAAAGCAGTCTGATTAATTGGTATTTTTTGTCATAGTTTAGAAAAAGTGAAGAAACACCATTCTTTTACTGAAACATAAACTGTGTTAAAGCCTGTGCAAATGATTGAAAGGCCTTAGGGAAAAGATTGGAAACTTTGGGTTCTTTGGGATTCGGGCAGTCAGAAAGAAAACAAATTGAAGGAAAAAAAATACTTTTTAATATTTCTCTAAATCCCCTTTTTTCTCTTTTCTCTTTTTCTTTTTCTTCTGGTGAATCTTGTCACCCAGCAGACTCCCTGTACTTTGAGAAGTACTTAAAACCAGTTATTTCCCCCCACCCCCCACCCCTACTCTGTCCCAACAGAACCCTTGGTGGTTTTCCTGGGCCAGGTGGACAGAAAGCCTCTGTTTGCCTCAGAGCATTTGCGGAGCCCAGAGCAAGTGTTTATGAACGGGCCACGCCTTCCGCCTTCCTGTGCACACAGCTCCACCTGTGGTCTGAGGACTCCTAAGTAGCCCGTCACAGATGCCCCTTGTTTTCATGTTCATCAGCAGCAGAGACTTCCTGTTCCTCTGTCAGTTGTCCCACCCACTTACTGTCTTGTGAAGAGAACTCTTCAAAGCTGTTCCTAATAAAATACAAGACTGGAAAGTCTCACTTTATAAATAGCGAGACCTCTGGGGGAGTGGCCAGGCACCCCTCCCCCCACCCAATCCCCATATCTTCAGGAGTCAAAAGTATTGGCATTACCCCAGCCTTGCCAGGATCAAAGACCTGCAGAAAGCAGGTTAATTCATCCCAGACAGTCATTGAGAACATATGAAACTCTTGCCTCACATTCTGGTGACAAGCAGCAGTCAGCACATACACACATGCAGCAGAGGTGTGGACATTCGCTGCACAGTTCAACAGAAGAAAAGAGATGGCTGAGGTGGAACTGGTAGATCTTTGTGTGAGTCTTGTCTTTGGACAGCTATGTTGCAGAAGCCCCGGTGGAGGACGTTGTGGGGTCCATCCACGCCTGCCAATGCTCAGAGGATATTTTTTTTTGATCCAACACTTGCTTCTGATGTGTATTTGGGGCCTGCCTGTGAGCCACACCTGTGTACTTAGAAGACAGGCGTGATCTAGACCGAGGGACGTAGCTTAATGGAAGTCACAAGCCACACCTGATGTGCCAGCCACTGCTGTAGGCTGCGTGCCCCACCCAAATACTTAAACCTGGCTTAAAGATTCTCCGACTTGTGGGTGAGCCAAGGAAGGACTGTATTTCTTCATCCTTTTGTGGGGCAGTTGAACTGGAAATAGTTAATTATGGACCTGGGGTTGAGTGTCTGTCCCAAAGTACCTTCCTACACCTAGCCTGGGTCTTTGGAGACTTGAAGGCAGTATAGAGGAGAGGGACGTCCATTTGTGCTAATCGCATATAGAAGATGCACAGTGTGTGTTAAACTCAGCTTGATGAGTGGCTTTTTTCTTCCTTGATGACTTTGAGAACCCTGAGGATAGTGTTAAATTTGCAAATCCCTCAAGTTCTGCCTGAATTCTAAGTTCGTGCCACGGATAGAAAATCCAGCAGTGGCAGCAATGGAAGGTTGTCCTTACTCTTCGTCCCGTTCAGCTGCCAGTTACTGTGGTCCTTAAAATCTAGGTCAGTGTGAGGTCTCGGAGGAGCAGGGCTAGGAGGAGGAAGATGCCACATCACACATTGCTGCCCTCTGTCCGGTTCATGAAGTCTTGCCTCCCACCCGAGCTGTGTCCTTTGGAGAATTAAAGCACACGAAGAGTCTCCCTGAGTTAATTATTGAGATCCTCTTGGTATAACGTCTGATTTTCTTTTTAAGTGAGCCTTGTTCTTTTAATAACACCTATTTTAATTACATTTAAATAGGCTTAGTGTTCATGTTGCTGTCTAAACTGGACCTCTTGCCTTGGGATACGTACTTGGCTGGGTATGGCTAGTTCTAAAGAAAGGTAGAGAGCTGCATATGCTGGTGCAGATCAACACTTGGAGGCAGAGGCAGGAGGATTACTACAAGTTGAAAGCCAGCCTGGGCTATAGTGTCAGAGCCTGTCTCTAATTCATTAAAAAGAGGGAGGAAATGAGATCTAGGATGATCATTATTCACCCTTCTCCCCTGCTGAAAGCTGTCGCAGAAGCCTTGGGTCTTGCACTTTCTGGTCTTATTCCTTTGCATATTTCTGCACAGTCTTGGAAGTCTTTTTTTTTAATTTTCAGCTCATCTTTTTACTCTTTGTCTCTGTCACTTAAGACTTTGCTAGAAAGGAGACAGTCTTTGCCGTCTTAGGCCGCTGCTCCCCTAGATGCTCAATCAGTATTCCCAATGGTGTGCCTAGCCATCCTTGGATGCACTGTGATCTTAGAGCTTGGAATCTTACAGCCATGGTGTATGTCTCCCACATAAAGGGCTGGAGCCCTCTCCTAGGGCAACCCAGTGTGTCCTGAGTGAAGTGGAGAGGATTCCATAGGTTATCTTGTATTACCACCTCAGCACCCCTCAACCAGGATCTTCCCATCTCAGAGTGAGTAAGCCCATCCATCACTGCAAGTCTCATGGTCTGCTCTCCCATTCCTGGGTGCTTTGCTGGTAGTGGGTCCAGAGAGCCACTTCTGTAAGGGAAAACGATTGCAGATCATAGCCGGGCAGAGACTGAGCCTGTCTGACCCAGAGAAGAAAGAGTGTGAGCCCAAGAGTAATCCCAGTCAAAGCCATAGCCAGGGAAGCTCAGAATGAATAGTGTGCTGAGCGTGGTGGGGCACACCTTAATCCCAGTGCTGAGAAGGGAGAGGAGTTCCGGGTCAGCCAGAGCCACACAGTGAGACTCTGTCAACTCAGGCTGTGCAGTTTGGCCCGCTCTCGGTGACCTTCAGTACTGACTCCTAATGACGGCCTCAAGCCCTCTATGATACAGTCAGCTTTAGAAGCCTGCCAGGTATCAGCCTTCTCACTGAATATGAAAATCATGAATTCACTGGGCGGAGGTGGCGCATGCCTTTAATCCCAGCACTTGGGAGGCAGAGGCAGGCAGATTTCTGAGTTTGAGGCCAGCCTGGTCTACAGAGTGAGTTCCAGGACAGCCAGGGCTATACAGAGAAACTCTGTCTCAACCCCCATACCCCCCCCAGCCCCCCCCCCCCCCAAAAAAAAAGAAAAAAGAAAATCATGAATTCAATTTTCAGTTTTTCTTGGGGCCTCTCAACCTTTTTCTTTCTTCTTTTTTTTTAAAAGGATTTATTTATTTGTCTATTTGTTTGTTTGTTTATTATATGTAAGCACACTGTAGCTATCTTCAGACACTCCAGAAGAGGGAGTCAGATTTGTTACGGATGGTTGTGAGTCACCATGTGGTTGCTGGGATTTGAACTCAGGACCTTTGGAAGAGCAGTCAGTGGTGCTCTTAACCACTGAGTCATCTCTCCAGCCCGCAACCTTACTTTCTAGCGATTGCTAAACCATCTCTCCCATAGCTTTTTGGGGGAATCACACACCTCTAGATCTAAAGTATGTCTCCTTATATTTTTCCATTTCTTTTTCTCGTTTCTCATAGTCCTATCCATCGAATTACATAGAATCGATGAAGCCCAACAAATACGGGGTCATTTACTCCACACCTTTACCTGACAAGTTCTTCCAGACCCCAGAAGGCCTCACTCACGGGATACAAGTGGAGCCGGTGGATCTCACTGTGAACAAGCGGGGCTCCCCACCCTCTGCGGGCGGTTCGCCTTCCTCTCTGAAATTCCCATCCCACCGGAGAGCATCACCGGGGCTCAGCATGCCCTCCTCGAGCCCGCCCATTAAGAAATACTCACCCCCTTCTCCTGGCGTGCAGCCCTTCGGAGTACCACTGTCTATGCCGCCTGTGATGGCAGCTGCGCTGTCCAGACATGGAATCCGGAGCCCGGGCATCCTCCCCGTCATCCAGCCCGTCGTGGTCCAGCCCGTCCCTTTTATGTACACAAGCCACCTGCAGCAGCCTCTTATGGTCTCCTTGTCAGAAGAGATGGACAATTCAAACAGCGGCATGCCAGGTAAATTCTGCCATGCCCCTACACCCAGCACCTGCTCAGTAGACTGGTGTCTGTGCCAGGAGTCTGGTGAGGACACCCGGCAGAGCTATTATATCCTCAAAAGGACATCCTGACCTGTCCCGGGCAGTTCTTTCTGTTTTTGCTTTGAAGGGTTGATTTTGGGAAAGCGTCCAACAATTAGTTACTTTCACAGTGTATTCTATACTTTGATTTACTGAGTACCAATACAGTCCTGGGCACAAAGGAGATTTAAGTACTTTCTGACCGGGCTGCGGCTCTTAAAAGCCACCTGTTTGTCCACCCTGGAGAGGGGACTGTGAGGATAGCCAGATTTTGTTATGGACAGTCATCCTGAGTCACAGGGCCCTCTGTCTGCTTCAAAAGAAGCGAGGATCGCTCACAGATTGAGTCCTTGCCAGAGACGAAGAAATACACATACAGAAATGTAGTCACTAGAAGCTACGAGGTGAGCTTTGGCAAGTTGAAATTGATACGTGGTGTGTAGAGTGACTTTTTTCTATTTTTTTTGTTTTTTAGTACCTGTCATTGAATCATATGAGAAGCCCATATTACAGAAAAAAATTAAAATAGAACCTGGAATTGAACCACAGAGGACTGACTATTACCCTGAAGAAATGTCACCCCCTTTAATGAACTCAGTGTCCCCCCCGCAAGCGCTGTTGCAAGAGTAAGTATACTTAGGCAGACCCGGTGTTTTTGTAGTGCCGTGCACCCGGGGCCCCGGAATAAAGCGTGGAATTGCAAACATGTGATGTGCTGTGGATGACCAGGGACATCCTCCTTTGTGTGGCATCACTGGGGTGGTGCCTCAGTTAGCCGTGGCCAAGACAGTCTCCAAGAACAACATGGACCGTACCAACAACAATTGTGTCAACCTCATCGAATGGGTCCCCCAAGGTGACCACGTGAATCTTTTGTTGTTGTGTTTCTTCTGCCATCCATATGGGATCTATAGTGTTTTCATGATGATTGGATTTGATGTTCCCGGCAGCTTAAACAACCAAAAGTTGTCCCATGTCAAACAGAAGCTACCCCACCCCCTCACCCACAGTTGTCACTTAGCACAGTAGAGTGTGTTATTAAAAATGTCTTTTATTGCTGGGCGGTGGTGGCACACGCCTTTAATCCCAGCACTTGGGAGGTAGAGGCAGGTGGATCTCTGAGTTCGAGGCCAGCCTGGTCTACAGAGTGAGTTCCAGGACAGTCAGGGCTATACAGAGAAACCCTGTCTCGAAAAACCCCCCAAAAAGAAAATGTCTTTTATTAGCATCTTCAGGCCAACAACAGTGTTGGCCACAGAAGCCTCCTGTGCAGCTCAGAGAAGCTCAGTGCAGAAAGAAATCTTTTACATTGAGTCTTTAATCATGGCTGCCCTTGGAGCCTCTCCTCACTTGCAGAGCTGCGAGCCAGGAGGAAGGATGCTCTGCCTTGGCCTGCATCTGAGCCTCTGCTTGGACAGGATGGTACCTCACATGGTTAAGTCATTCGTGGTTTGACCCCGGGGGAGAGCAGCCTCTGGGAAGATGGCTTTGACCCAGGTGCTGTACTTCAGCACGCTCGAGGGCGAAGCTTATTCTCACTGCCCACGTCCTCTGTCTTCTTTGTTGTTGCTGTAATTATAATTACTCTTGTACCGACTCAATAGTGCTTCTGCATTGGGTCCAGCCAATGCATTGGGACAGCGTCAGCATCCAGAGCCATTGCCTCTGCAAGGTCCCTCCCATCATCCTTCTCCCACACCACCTTCTCTCCAGCTTCAGTAAATGTTCTGCCTGCCTTTCCTGTCTAACCTCCACCTTTCCTGTCACACAGCTCAACGGTAGGGTGTGACTTCCCCGCCTTTACAGAAGCCGTTGCAGGTGACTTCAGATCTACTGCAGTCACACCCACCTCTGGTTTGCGTGGCTTTCTCGGTGGCTTATGTGTGACCATACCACAACGCTGAGCTTTTGGTCTAGGGATGATGGCATAGATGTGGCATTATATATTATCCCTAGTGGATGAGAAGGGTGGCTCTTCATCTCAGCTGCAACATCGGCAAGGAGGCCCATGCTCTCCTTCTTCATAGTTGCACAGTACTTCCCCTTAGAAGTTCGGTGCTAGGGTTTTTGTCTGCTTTTGTTTAAAGACAGAGTCTTGGTGTGCAGCCCAGGCTGACCCATCTGCCTTAGCCTCCTGATTATCAGGGTTGCAAGCATCATGCTGAGCTCCAGGTGTTTCAAGTGAGTTCTTTTTTATTCGGAGTAGATGGAGAACTGATGAGCCAACACATTAGTTAAGGTACACCCAATACACCCACAGTCCCACTCTTGACACAGGGGACCTGCTTTGAGCTCTCTCTCTCTCTCTCTTTCTGGGCATTCTCCCTGTGTAATTGGCCAGTAGATAGCAGAGGGCTAGTCTTAAATTACAAATTAAAATGTGAGACATTGTGGGAAAGTATTTGAAAGCAGTCTCCCGTTCTTTAAATACTGCTTAAAGGAAAATGTTGTTTCCAGGTAGGTGTGGCAGGATATGCCTGTGATCCCAACATATGAGAGGCAGGAGGATCAGGCATTTAAGCCAGCCTGAGCTACATGAGACCTGGAGATAGATAAATAGATTTCTATTTCAAGTAATATTCCTTTAGTGATCTTACTGCTAGAGGCTTTTTAAATGCGTAGTGAAGAATGTGCTTATTTTATGCTGACCTAAGATAATGCATTTTTCTCCTCAAAAAGAAAGAAAAAGAAAAAGAAAGAAAAGAAAGAAAAAAGAAAAAACCCCTGTAGATTAGCCACAGTGGAACATACACTCTGTACTTCTTTCGCAGATGGGATTAAGTAATGTCTTGGAGTGGGCCCAGTAGCAGCCCACATAGAACACATTAGCCAGGAGAGAATCGCTTCAAGCCACGTACCTAGAACATTGCAGTGAGCCTGGCCCTCGGCAACACCAGCCTTGAAACGCAGCTGCCTAGGCGTGGGCTTCACAGCTTGGAAGCCCATTTGCTTGATCCAGAATTACAGCTTTAGCAACATTTTTAAATGCATTCAAAGGTATAGCAAAATATAAAATCAAATCTTAAAAATGCCATTCTGTGTATGTTACCTTCATCAGGCTGTGTTTAGAACAGGAAAATGGGAGACCAGAAATACAGGAGAGGGCCTAAGGATGCAGACTTAGGAAGGGCCAATTTAACTCAGAGCAAGGTATCTGCTACATAGTAGCTGGTCAATGCTTGTTTGATCACAAGCGATCTCCTTGGAAATGAGTGATGAAAGGCGGAAGAATGAGATTGCCAAAACCCTTCATCTAATATGCCTTTAACCTATACCGTCACACTGTCTCATTTTCCAATAGACACTAGCTTGATAGTTTTTTAGAACAGCTTTGAAACATCCAGAAAACTGCCCATGAATTGGACAACTGTGAGGTGCAGCGGCTATGCAGCAGGCCAGGGTACTTCTGAGCCTAGAGTATTGGCTGCTTTCTGTTGGTCATTTGGCCTCTGGCACACTCTGTCCTGTGGTTCTCTGAGCAGTCTCAGCCTTTTCAGTCCCTAGCATTAACCCCTCTGCCTCACAGAGGAAATCGAGGCACAGAGACGGTCAGTGACAGAGTGGAAATGCAGTCGTAATTACTATGCTGAAATGATTTAGATTCTCAACCTTGGACAAGATTTCTAAAGCCACTTGCCATGGACTGTGTGCCTGGGTCCCAGTCACATAGGCCACTTGAATCTTCCCTAGCACTTTCCAAAGGAAAACAAGATAACTTCCTTTTTACTGAAGGATTTTTAGTAACTTATTCCATCTTAACAAGAAAAATCCAAATAAACCTTATTCTCCATTGTGGGTTTTTTGTTTTTGTTTTTTTTCAAATTTAAAATAAAAAATATATGCATGTGTGATGGAAGTTCCAGTCACCTAGCCACGCTCCTACCGCCTCGTGTTCATTTTTCTTGTCTATGTCAAGACTTAGTTTATCTGTCTGGACTCAGCTCCAAAACGAACTCACGTTTTATTATTTAACTAGTCACCTCAAACCAAAAAGAAAAATGTGCATGCATAATTTTTTGATCCTAAAAAATTTTATGGCAAGCACTTCTTAAAGGCCCTTACATACTTTCATTTCCGTTAATCTCAGAATCCCACACAGAAAACGTCCGTGCATCCTTTAGAACTTTTCAAGACCCAGAGATTCAAGTTGGAGAGCTGCGCCTTTTGCTCAGTCAGAGGCCAGCTGCGTGCGCTTGCTTCAAGTAGGGAATGGGCAAACTAGAACTCTTCGCTGACTTGGTAGACTGCAGGAAAGGGTTTGCAAAAAACGCCATACTTTTTCCCAACTGCCCTTGTGGCTTAAGAGCCCTTGGACAAGTGTGAGAGAAGGTGGGAAGGGCATCAGGTGACACCACCCTCCCCTGGGAGCCAGTCACCGCCTTCCCCCACATCACTAAGGAGTGCTGGAACCCTTCCTCACTGGCTAGAGCCACACTGACACTGAAAGATTGTGCTGTAGACAGCAATGACGGACTTCCTTTGAAAGAGCCAATGGAAACTGTCAGTCAGCAATCATTAAAAAGAGATATTGAGAGGAAGGATAGAATATAGATCTGTAGAGCAGCGTATTTGTCTAAGAAGTAGGGGGTTTGACTGTTTACATGTTTCCTTCGAGAAAATTGAAAATCAGAGAGCCCGTGGGAAACCCGGTGCAGTGCTGAGAAGTACCAGACATGCGCCGAGAGCCTCTCCCTGCACGCACGCACGCACGCACGCACATACATACGCACACACGCACGCGGCTCACCCCTCAGCAGAGCACCTAACCTTCTTGCTGTCATTACTTATCTCCATGTCTGTCTCCCCCTAGAGTGTGAGCTCCTCGAGGGCAGGAACCCTGTTTTTATTCATCTTTGTGTCCTGGTGCCAAGCACAGTGCCTGGCTCATGGTAGGTGCTCGCTACATGTTTGTTGAATGAATATAAAAGCAGCGCTTCTTGGGTTGAACAGCTAATTTTTTTTTATTGGTCTTATTCTTATTTTTTATTTCGTTGGGGGGTTTTTGTTTGTTTTTGCCCGATGTTGTAAATGCTTTTTTATTTTTTGTAGACTGAGGAAAGGGAAGCACCTTCCTTCACTCAATGTTTTGCATTTAATCTTGACTTCAATAGGAACCACCCTTCCGTCATTGTGCAGCCTGGGAAGAGACCTCTACCTGTGGAATCCCCCGATACGCAAAGGAAGCGCAGGATACACAGATGCGACTATGATGGGTGCAATAAGGTCTACACTAAGAGCTCGCACTTGAAAGCGCACAGAAGAACTCACACAGGTAGGGGATGCGTCCGTCCGTGCCGGAAACAGGGGTGATAGGTGTAAGTGGTAAAGTCGGAGCAAACGGCAATCCAAACACCCTGAGACTGGAAGCTTTCTACTTTATTTTCTTGTCATTAGGGGAGGCAGGGTATGGCACAGGTGTGCCATACCCTGCTATGGTGTCAAAGTGAAGGCTAGAGGACAGTTTTGTGAAGGTAGTTCTCTCCGCCCTTCACCGTGGGTTGCCGGGATTGAAAGTCTGAAATCCGAAACCCGTCTGTCTGCTCCTAAGCATTTTGGGTGAGGGACGCTGCCTGGATAAAGCAAGTCTCCAGTCTTGAAAGTGAATGTACTGATGTCTGGGTGAGTTCCAGAGAGTCTTTGTACCGATCTACCCTGAATAAGTATTAGGTAACTTAGAACCAAAGGAGTCCCTCGCTCAGGTTCCTCCTTCCCACGTTAAAAATCTGTCCTAGGGACATGGGAGAGATGAGAAAGTAGTCACTGTCAGGGATGGGGCCCTCCCAGGAGTCTCTGCTGGGAGTGTGTGGAGGTGAGGATGGCCTTGGGGATTGTTCCTCCCAAATGCCATCCTCCTTTTATGGGTCAGGGTCTCATGTGCCAGGAGTTCACCCACTCCTCTAGGCTAGCTAGTTAGCCATAGAAATTCACCTGCTCCTGCCTCCCCAGCTACACCACCATACCCAGTGTTTTCATCTGGGCTCTGAGGCCCGGCCTTAGGGAGCTATCGAGGAAAGGCTCCTTAGCAGCTGAGGCCATCTGCCTTGTCTCTGAGATTCGACTGTTAATAGTAAAGGACCATTTTCTGTGCAGAGCAGAAACACTGCATTCGTACAGATGGGGCCTTGAAAAAAAGAATCCGAATACACTTGATGTCAGTCTTTTAAAATTGAAAGAACTCCTGTGTCATTATCTACCCCAGCTCTTCTAGGGTGTGCGCCATATTGGCCAGTGGTGAGCCTAGAGTCACCTGTCAGTTCATGTCAACATTGTTCTCTCCGTAGAAACATGCAGTCCCCCCACCCCCAGGGCTCCTGGGGGCATGATAGGAAGGCAACTTAAAGAAATCACGCAGATGTTTCCAGCGGCTGCCGGAACCTCTGCTTCATGTGTGTACTGAGGCTGCTGTTGGCTCAGGCCCTTCAGTGGACACAAGGGCTAAACAGTGATTGGCTGTGTGACCCTTGTCTAGAGCTCAGAGTGTAGGTTGTTCTTCTGAGAGGAATCTGGGATTTAGAATAGAAAAGTAGCAGTAGTGTTTGGTGATCCAGGGAAGAAGGAAGAGGCAGAGGAAGCTGTACAAGAGCGGTTTTCAAACAGCACCGACAGGTTAGCTCAGCCATAAATCATCTACTAGGCATGGATAGGGCCTGACGGCTAGGGCTTCATTCATGTCATCCAGCTTAAAATTAAAATGGTATTGAGGCTTTGGATTCAGACACAGTGTGTATGGGCTGAGGAGCAAGATACAACATAGAAATCCCAATACTTGCCGGGCAAGGGTGGCGCACGCCTTTAATCCCAGCACCTGGGAGGTGGAGGCAGGCGGATTTCTGAGCTCGAGGCCAGCCTGGTCCACAGAGTGAGTTCTAGGACAGCCAGGGCTATAACAGAGAAACCCTGTCTCGAAAAACCAAAAAAAAAAAAAAAAAAAAGAAAAAAAATCCCAATACTTATGCCAAGGATGTAGAGACAATGGTCACCGCTAACCAGGAACTAATTTGTTACCTGTGATAGGCCAGGTGTCCCTTCCTGAAATACCCTGGGCTAGAACCGTTTCAGACTCACATGGCTGTTGAGATATGTTATTCAGAAGCATAATGAGGCGCATCTTGAGGCTGAGTCCAAGCATGAACGTTACTGTTTCTCATATGCTTTCTACACACAGCTGGGAGGTAACTTCAGTTATACAACATCTTTCTAACTCTGAGCCTTGACACAATGCCACAGGAGAACATCTGCTGGCTCTGTGAGACTCAGGAAGTTTCAGATTTTAGAGCTGTGGTTCTCAGCCTTCCTGACGCTGCAACCCTTTAATATGGCTCCTCATGTTGTGCTGACCCCCAGCCGTAAAATTATTTTTGTTGCTACTTCAAAACTGTAATTTTCCTACTGTTATGAATTATCATAAAAATACCACTGGTTTCTGATGGTCTTAGGCAGCCCTCGTGAAAGGGTCACTAGGTGACCCCTTGGGGGGGGGGGGGCGGTTATATCCCATAGGTTGAAAACAGGCTATTTTAGAATGTTCTAAATTTTGCATTAGGGGTGGCCACCTTGTATTACTGACTTTACTACAAGGAGCAATACTGAGCACTGTTTAGCTGTGGAGTTCTTCTTCACACTGGCTCTCACTTGCATTTTCCCACAAGGGCCTTCTGTTCCTCACATGTGAATGATGGTTAGCCTACAGGAAGGGGTGTGTGGAGGTCTGGTTTCTGAGAGGAGGAGGGAACTTCTGTTTTTAGAACCTAGGGGCTTGACGTACTGTCCGTGGTATCACTGTTGGGGACTAAATAAGAAAGTGGGTTGTTGAATTCTTTAACAGGTGTTATAGTTTTAGAAACTGGTAGCAAAGCATGAGAGAAGCCCACAAGCTTTCAGTGGAATCATGAAGTTCACCGGAAGGCTTCAGGCTTGCAGTCCTACACGTGCAGAATCCACAGGCTCCGTGCTTGTCCCTCAGAATGGTTCTCCCTGCTTTAAGAGCCCTTCTTTGTTGATTTTTCCATGGACAGCATGTTTGTTTCATGCAGCGCCGTGTTAACTGAGAGTTGTGTACGATGTTAGCCCAAAGGCTGTATTTTCCGAGGGCATTAGATCAAAAATCATAGCTTCTCTTTTTATTCCCAACGAGAAAAAACAATTAAACTCCTCCTCTTCTTTTTGCAGGAGAAAAGCCCTACAGATGCACGTGGGAAGGCTGCACGTGGAAGTTCGCTCGGTCTGATGAACTGACAAGACACTTCCGAAAACACACTGGAATCAAACCTTTCCAGTGTCCAGACTGTGACCGAAGCTTCTCTCGCTCCGACCACCTTGCCCTACACAGGAAACGACACATGCTAGTCTGAAAGCCTGTTTCCAGCTCAGTGTGATTCCCTGCTCTTCCTGGCACCTCTCTCCCTCTCTCTCTCTCTCTCTCTCTCTCTCTCTCTCTCTCTCTCCTCCTTCTACCCGTTACCTAACTCATTTTTATATGTACATTTTAATTTCGATTCAGCTGGTCTGGATCTCTGAATTTATATCATTCAAGACTTCCATATGGTCAGTAGTTGATACTCTAACCCTCCCTCTCCTTACCACGGGTCAGACCTAAAGAATGTGAACATTTTTTTCCGGGGATGCTAAGCAAACCCTCCTTACAGATAATACATTTAGTGTAATGAGAACAAGGGAACATGTAAACTCACGACCAGTTTGTCAGTTTCTCCATGTATTCCTCAAAAGAATGTCAAAGTAAATGTATTAGAAATACAGTATCCAGCCTGCTAGTCCTTGCCAGAGACCTTCGACCTTCTGCCACATTTTGTGTTTGACGACAGAAAGAATGCAGTCCCTTTTACCAGCTAGCAAGACCCACGAGATGTCAAGCTGGTCCCACCTTTTCACCTTTGCCCTCCCCACGATTTGCTTGTTTCCCTGGCTTACCAATTCAGCTAAATCAAGTCCTTTGTCCTCTATGGCACCTGAAGCTCATGTGGAGGGCTTTGACATCCCTGGGAGCTGAGCAGGAGCTGTTGCCTTAGGAGGGCCATGTGCTCCCATAGTTTGAGGAAGAAGCAGAAGATATTGGGAATGGAGGAGGAAGTCAGCGATTCCTGGCTAGGACCAGCTGGACCATCAACATCGGGGCCACCACCTTAGCTGTGCAGTGCGTTTGTTAAATGTCCGTCCCTAGGCATAACTTGGCTGAGCACACCTTTATTGCAAAGCTGGATACCAAGAGGGTTAAACGTGCCACCGCCTCCTTTCCAGCAGGATCCTTCATTGTCAATCATGAAGCCTTGAGAGTAAGGAATCCACAGAAATATTTGCCCAGTAATTTAAAAAAGAAACAAAAACTTCTGAAACAGTATAAAAATGGTCTCTTCTGCCCCGCCCCCCAACCTACTAAGAGTGTTTTGCAAACAGGAAAACATTGAGTGGTACTTATATTCCCATATCCAATGAGTCACATAGCTTTCATATGGAGCTTTTCTGTGTGAGCTGTATGGTGCCAAACCAGCTATCATTTGTGTCTATGACACATAGTATAAAAGAGCATCCACTAAGCTTGAGCAAAGTCACTCAATTAAGACCTGAGTGACAGTATTTGTAAATATACCTAGCGTGAAGCACATAGATCTTTATTTTGGTGACAGATTTTTTTTTTTTTTTTGAAAAATAGAGAAAACCACAATTCAGGGATTTATATATGTAGCTTGAAGATTCCCACAAGTTTCTGCCAGAGCTAGCAATTTCCTGTCGGCTACCAGGTACCCTCTTAGGACAAACTAAAAGCAATGGCTCGTGCTGATGTTGCAGATAACTAGCACCAGTATTCGGGACGTTCTTTTTCAAAAGCAGGCTTTTGAACACCACAGTCTAAATGCCAACAAAAACAGTTCACATGCAGAAATGTCACTGGTTACAAATTTGAAAAACAAAATGGTCAGATAATGGCTGCCTATGACCAATAGTACCTTCATCCCCTCACAAAAGATGGAGGAGGAGAGAGGGGGAATCCTGAACATTCATCCCAGCCACAACTCAGGATCCAGCACTACCTGAACTGGATCAACCCTATGTGATTGTTCTTGAACGTCGACGAATGAGAGGTCTTGGAGGCCTGCACACCTGCAGGGAGCTTGCTTTGAGGATCCTATGTTCACAGTTGTGGGGACTGCACTCCGGAGGTCCTGCTCAGCCCTGTGAACCAGCTGAGGGGGAGTGTGGGTGAGAACTGCAAAGAAATGTTATCTTGGCTCTTGGGTTTCTTTTCTTTCCTTTTTTAGCACTGCAAAAAAAAAAAAAAAGAAAAGAAAAGAAAAAAGAAAGAAAGAAAAAAGTCTATTCAGGCTATTAAAGCATGCTAATTAGGCTCTTGCATTTCTCGTTGTTTGCAACTATGATATGAATTGAGGAGTGGAATATCTCTTGGGAAGGCCCAGTCTCCCATGTCAGTGTTCCATTGCGTTCATGCTACCACCATCATGGTGGTTCTTCTGCAGAACACTGAAGAGTCCCATTTGGTGTTTGTTCCAACTTGTGTGCTCCAACCCAGTGAGAGGTGGGGGAAGGGTGCAAGGAAGGACAGTTAGCTTTGCTTCAAACCAGAGTACTTAATAGCTCTAGGACATATTTAAATTTTGTTCAAAAGTCTTTATTATATTACTTTTTAGCATGCTTAGATCATGTTCACAGAAAGATCCATTTAACTCTGAAAGAAAAGTAACCCAGAGAAGCCATTCTCTATTCCCATGCTAGTCTGATATACTTTTAGTTAATTGGCCCTTACCAAATTTCCTTTATATATGTATATGTATGTATGTATGTATGTATGTATGTATCTGTATTTTACTATGATAGTTGAGGAATTTAGTCTCTTAGTGATTTTTTTGTTTGGTTGTTTGGTTGGTTTTTTGTTTTGTTTTGTTTTTTTTTTTAAAGCTGTTTTTGTGGATGATACAAGATAAGATGCCCTGGATCTTTGATTTTTGGATGACATGCTATGTTATTGTCAGTGGTGGGTCTGTTGCAGTAAATTGATGAGAACAGGCTGTAAACATGAAGTCAACACTGTGTAAATCATTACAGAGTTCATTCAATCACTGCTCAAGTATCATCTGGGGGAAGTTCCAAAAATAACCAGAATCTTGAGTTTCACAGTGGGAGGGTACATCATTAAATGGGCATTTTGCACTTGAAAGTCACTTGGTTTGGAGACTGTATGGAGCATAGCTTTGTTCAACTAAGAAGATACTAAGTATGCAGATGTGGCAAGAGCCTTGGAACAGAATTACAGGGGAGTGATATGTGTATATGTATGTTTTATTAAGCACCCACCTGCACTATCAGTATTGCACTAATGTGGAATTTGAGAGACTATTGCTGATACTGTAATCTGCACACCATTCCTTAGATTGTTATAAAGACAATCTCAGAGATCAAAGGTTTTATAATTTGGTTTGAAACTAGAATTGTCTTGAAGGAGTTGCTAACGTACATGAAGTCACTTGAGTTCTCTTTATTCTCTTCTTGGTCAAGGTTAACAGTCTCTAAATGATTGCAAATTCACTTAGGTAATACATTTACAAAGCCATTTTACATGCATTAAAAGAGGGCTTCAATGTGTTTTACAAATACTAGCACTTTTTTTTTTCCTGTTATGTACCTAGTGTTAGAGGGTCAGAATAATCTTTCTGCTTGGCATCTCTTAAACCCTACCTGCAAGCATAGCAGGCTTATTGCATTTACAGTTCTTTAATACTTGTATAAACTATGCAGAAATTTTTAATAAAGTGTAATATATTTTATAAGCTAATATGACTGAATGGGTAAAGGTTTTTAGCATGCGTTAGTATACTTGCAAATACTGAAACATTTTGGTAATCTTTCTTACTAAAGATGTGAATGTTTAATGTACCTTCTCTGTTTCTACCCTGTAGTCCAATGGGAATTCAGTAATGACATTTTGTCATGTCAAACTGTGAACATAAATTTGTACTGTACAGTCCTCATATACTATATACAGTATGCAATATATGTATTATATACTTGTTAATAAAACCATCTGAATATTACACATGACCATGTGATTACTATAGGTAGTATTAACCAAAAACAAAGATGGAAGAGGTGTAAAGTTTCAGAGTAAGTCACCAATAAGCAGTAATTGTTAGTGGTTAGAAGAGGAAGTTGATCTAGCCAGTAGGTACACCACAGGAAGGAAGAGCCTTAAAACAATGACCCAGTAATGTCCAGGAAGAGGATGGCTGAGTTTAAGCTATAGAACTGCAGACATTCATCTGTAAATACATCCAGTGCATTTTAGAAGAGCTTTGTTTCTCCACACTATTCACAATGCCTCCTTGCTGTGTGTGATGTTCCCAGACTTTTCACTCCAGTGATACTGGCCTCTGTGATTAGTAAATCACAGCTAATTCTAGTTAAGAATTAACCAGAGACCACAGATTCATAAAACATCACACAAAGAGCCCTGTAGAGTTCTTTAAGAAACTCTCAAACTTCTCTCTGAAACTCCCACAAGCCAGGCTTCCCATCATGTGCATTGCTCTTAATATTCTCTCCCAAGCTACACAACATTTCTTTCATCCCTAAGCACTCAAAGACTTTTCCAGTCCCAAGTACAAATGTTATCATAAAACAGGTGTGTCATAGCAACACCCTACTCCTGATACCATTTTCTGTCTTGGAGTTTCTACTGCTGGGATAAAAACACCATGACCATAAACAGTTTGGAGGGAGGGGGGTTGTTTTGCTTACAGTCCCATATCCTAGTCCATCACTGAAGGAAGTCAGGGTAAAAACTCAAGCATTGGGAACCTGGAGGCAGGAACCAATGAAAAGGACAGGAATGCCATACAGGCTTGCTCTCCATGGCTTGTTCAGCCTGCTTTTTTATATCATCTAGCACCATCTAGCACCCAGAGGTAGCATTATCCACAATAAGTTAGCCCCTCCTCCTCCCCAACACCCCACGCCCCCCAGCAACCATCAATCAAGAAAATGCCCTACAGATTTCTGATGGGGATGCATTTTTTCAGTTGAGGTACCCTCTTCTCAAATGATTCTAGATTGTGTCAGGTTGACAAAAAACTAGCCAGCATACTATCAGTGTATTCCCCAGACAGTACTTGTGCTAGAGAGCATTTTTTAAATGCAGGAGTGTTATTGATGAGCCCTACTGGGAAACACTTGAGTCATGGGGTCAGGTTCCCCCCTAAATTCCTTTCTCATGAGTCTGTGTTAGTTCCTGCAGGTATGGATTGGTCATCTTGAGAAATTACAATCTGAGGCAATCCCTTGGGTTTTTTTCTATTGCACACAGGTTCATTTCTCTTCCTCTTCCATCTTGGCACTATGTTAAGAGGCTGTACAAGGCCCTCACTTTATCTTGGACTTCCTAGCTTCCAGAACTGAGACTAAATTTTGCTTCTATAAACTATAAACCCAGACCCAGGCCTTGTGTTACAGCAACAGAAAATAAAACTAGGACTGCTAAAAAATAAAATTACTTATTTGGAGGAAAGAAAGGGGAAAAAAGAAAAGATATGATTATAATACAATCTCAAAAATAAGAGAAAAATTGTTCCAAAATATTTTGTTAATGTTTGCATGTGTGTGTGTGTGTGTGTGCATGTGTGTGTGCATGTGTGTGTGTGTACATATACATGACAATACTCATATGTGGAGGTACAAGGACAACGCACAGGAGTTGATTTTCTCCTTCTACTATGTGGGTCCCTGAGATCAAACTCAGGGCAACTGGGTTTGGTGGCAAGTCCTTTACTCACTGAGCCACCTCACCTATCCTAAGCTTTTATCTACACTTAATTAATTAATTAATCCTAATTAATAGGATTCATACCTTCACAGGTCAGGAACAAACAAGAAGAGCTTCACAGAAGTACATAAATCTGAATAAACACGACTTTTCAAGCCTCCAATGCCATAAAAACAAAACAAAACAAACAAACAAACAAAAAAACCAGATGGTTTCTGACTAGGGTTTAGAACTCTTTAAATTCTTTTTTTAATTGTATATTCTTTTTTTTTTTTTTTTTTTTTTTTTTTTTTAGTGTGTGTGTGTGTGTACACGTTCTGGTGCAATGGAGAGCTTATGGAAATCAGAGGACGACTTATGGGAATTGAGTCTCTTTCCACCATATGGGTCCAGAGGACAGGACTCACGCTGTCAGGCTTCTTGGTACTGAGCCACCATGCCAGCCCTAGAGTTGTTTTTGTTCAAGACAGAACATAATAACCCCCATCTTCTCCCATTCTCTTCGTGTCATTGTAAGGATCAAAGCACTTGACCGAGGGGTGGACAGGTTTCTTTTTCGATTACAGTTTCAAGGGTTTCAGTTCATGATGGGGAAGGTATGACAGTTCATGTAGATGAAAGTTTGTAGCAGAAGCTCATCACAAGATGGATGGAGGAAGGGAACAGGGTAAGCTAGGAGAGGAACCCCAAGTTTAACCTCCGAAGGCCCACGACTGGTAACTGAATCCTTCCAGCTAGGCTGTACATCCTGAAGATTCCACTGCCTCCCAAAATAATGTGACCAAATAAACAACAGACGTTGAAAACGTGAACCTGTGGGGGACACTTCAGATTCAAACCATTCATCCTCAAAGGCTCATGACCATCTCATAATACATGGTGAGGCATTCAATCCAACTTTTAATAGGTCTTGGATTCCTAACAGCTTCAACAATCAGGAAAGCTCAAGATATCTTTCGAAACTCAGGGGAAAATATTAACTGTGAACTGCTGTAAAATGAAGAAGTTATATGTTTCCACTCTATAATACTGTAAGGGTCTGATAATCGCTGAAGGAAGACTCCAGACTCAAATAGTATGCAAAATAAAGAGTGTTTATTCTGCAGAAACAACTAGCATGTGAGGGTCGACATCATTTCAGAATGGCAATGCAGACAAAGACATTCAAGCCCCTTTTATAACAGAACTGCTTAATTGCTTCTGAGATAACAACAGACTTCTAAAACTTAGAGCACATTCCAAAAGGTTATAAAAACCATTAACTGGAGGTCATAAAAAATTGTATATAACACAGGTTCAACAAAAAAAAAAAAGAAGAAGAAGATAAAATATTAACTGGGTTTATCTATAAAAAATTTCAAGGAGAGAGAGCATAGTTATGGTATTTAACTTTCCATGAACCTAGTAAGCTAATAACAAATGATGGATGTTGAGCTAGATAATTATTCCTAATAGATATGCATGTAGACATTCTCTGTTACAAACCTCTTATTCAATGTATGACCTGAATTTATGTGCAAACTTGTAGTGGACTTTTAAACTATGTGAAACACACACTCTGAAAGTGCTGAGAACAAAAGAGCAGGAGGCAGGCCTCCCTCTCCTTTTCTTCCAGAGACTTAGAGAAGCACAATTAAGGCTACTTTACCTAGCCTCCTGCTGCTTCACTATGAACTGTTAAACCAGAGACTACAGTTTCTCCACCTCAGAGCAACCCAGACAGACCAGTCAGCTGTAGAAGCAAAGTACCTTACACTTAGGATGGGTAGCAAAGGTCTATGTCCTAGTTGAATGGAGACAAAATGGAGTCTTCCAAACTCCCACCAAAATTATACACTAAGCTAACTTACAACATTCTCTATCCCATACCTCCAAACTCTCTTCATTCATCTTGAATGCCAGTTCCAAAGGCTTAAAAATCTCATGGCCAGGCTTAACACAGTAATTGACTGTCTTCTCTGGTACCATTTTCTTTATTAATTATTATACTGCTGATGAAATTACCTGTTAGGAAAAAAATTAAGATGAATGGTTTGTTATCGTCGTCATCGTTGTTGTTGTTGTTTTTGATTTATGGTTCCAGAAGGTTTGGGTCTACTATGATGAGGAAGAAATGCTAGAGTTCATGAGAGTAAAAATGTACTATCATCACAGTGGACCAGGAAACAGAAAAGCTAGAACCAGAAGGTGTGTCAACCTTCAAAGGCTTGCCTCTGGAGACTCACTTCCACCAGCTAGGCCCCACATCGTAAGAGTTCAGGAGCCTCTCAAAATAAAAAACTCCAGAGTTCAAAACATAAGCTTATAAGGGGCATTGCAGATTTAAACCATAACAATAAATAAAAGTAAGGTATTACCTTGTTAGCTACGAGCAGCTACCTAGAGCCCAGACTACTGCTTATAAAAACACGCAATGATACCTAGCTGCCGCTTACCAGAGGACTCCTTTAGAGGCTACAGAGTTGGGGAAATTGGAAGAACATCAAGTCCAGTCTTCAGAACTCTCTTCATTATTTTTTTCTGCAGAGAATTGGTCTGTGCTCTAAGCTGAGGTAGTTGACTTCAAGTTCAAGGTGACTGGATGGGATGTTCGCTTAGGTGAGTTCAGAAGAGTGGCTAGAATCTTCACACTGAATTTCTAATAGATGTCCCATTCTTAAAGGAAGAATGCTATATTCCGCCCAGGTGAATGATGAGGCTGGAAATAAATGGAACTTAAACTTTGGTCTGTCTTCCTTACTTCCTTCTCCCCACCCCACCCCACCTGCCCTTTCTATAATCCAAGCTGGCTTTGAAATTAACTATAGAACCAAGGATGATCCTGAACTCCTTATCCTCCCAGCTGAGGAACTTAATTAATTGGGAAATGGTTCTACATACTAAGGATGTTCGTCACCAGAAATTGGCAGTCCATATTCTCAGCCAATAGTTTCAGTGTTACCATGTTAAGGAAAGCAATACTAGAGGTTCTTGCTAGGGAGAAGTTACCAAGTCCAATGTGAATTCTAAGAGAAAAGTATTCCTATCCAAGGAAGAATGTCATTAAAAAATAAACCTGGGTGCCTTAAAATCTTGAAAAGTTTATATGAACAGCCTGTGATTTGAGGTTCAGGCAGCACCAGGCTGCAGGTGGTATGGTTAGGGTCCACTAAAGCGGCATGAAGAGGAAACTTATACCACTTCTCAGAAGCAAGGCAAAGAAAACACTTGACTAGCCAACATGGGAAGGCCATAACTAGAAGTTAGTTGAAAATCTCTGATTGCTGAGTATCTGGTTAGAGGATAATTGGTAGCTGATGATTGGTTAAGGTTAAGTTTCATTCTCCTAGACTATAACTGTCAACCAAGCTGAGTTTCATTTTGCTCTATTCAATGTGTGGAATTTTCTCAGCCTAATGGCCTCTGTCAGTTATTTTTAAGGACGAACTAAAAGGGACTAAATAGACACATTATTTATGTATATGTTGAATAATTAGAGAGCAGAATGATCAATGTGTCTGTACAAATCTAAGCAATAAGTTGCTCTTCAAGGGTGTATCCATTTACTTGTTTTTATGAGTGTGGGAATTTTGCCCAGGCATCAGATCCCCTAGGACTGGACTTACATACAGTTATGAGCTGTCATGTGAGTGCTAGGAATTAAACCCAAGTCCTCTGCAAGAGCAGCCAGTGTTCTTAACCACTGAGTCATCTCTCTGTGAGTCCATCCATTTTAAGATGGATAAAAGAACACAGGTACAGATCACAGTTCCAGATGATAATTACATGCTGTAACTGAGAGTTATTGTGCAATATATAACCTTTGGTGAATGGAGTCTCATTGAGTTTGGACACAATGGCTTTGAGTACTTCTGTTTTTCACACTCCTTATGGTACTCCTAATCATCATGATTAAGAAAAGAAGACAGAGGCTGGAAGGTAGATACTAAAGCCAAATAATCCACAGACTTGCAATCCATACAAAGCAGGGCATTGTGGGATGCTTCTGTAATCCTAATGTTCCTAGGGCAAGATAGGAGGAGGGAAGAACAATTCCCAGAAGCCCACGGGGCAGCTAGCCCAGCATGTGCAGCAGTAAAAGAGAAACTCTTTCCTAAGTGGAAGGTGGGAATGAATACCTGTTTCATGGTATGCATGTGTGCATGTTGTTTAAAAAAACAAAATCTCAACTGTTCAGATTTTACCAGTGAAGACTCTCAGGCACCGTGCCGAAAGCCTGCTCACTCAGAGAGGCAGAGAAAGCACCAGCTGACCTTCCTATTCCACCAACTTCTCAGAAGGAAAAAGCTCCTTCTCCAGCTATCTTTACTGCCCTTTCTTTCAAAAATCCTCCTTTCTGTTTACTTATGTTCGCTCCCTGTCAGCTTGGTGGCTTGCTCTGATTCTTGACCTAGGGTTGACTTTACTTAGCACTTGTAAAGTGTGTGCTAGGGCTGAGCAACTCTACAACCAAGTTTTTTCAGTAAATAACACAATCTTGGTGTTCACATAGTGTGATCCAATATCCTCTAACACATGCACACATATAGTACCAGATTATATTCTTCATATTGTACATATTCATTGTATCCAATGTTCTTTTCTTCTCTGAGCACTCAGAACCTCCATCAACCCAGTGTCTTGCATGAACCCTGGTCCGGAGTGCTTGAGAGCTTGCTTGCAAGCCATGCTAGTCTGCTCCTGAAAAGACCATCTCCTGCAAGACTCACATCCTGCTTCAAAAGCCAAATAGCTGTCCTTAAATAGCAAGCTCAAGGAGAGCCCACCGTAAGTCATTATCTTGACCCATTTTCCCAACTGTCACTCAAACCAGCACCTCTCACGTCACCCCTGGAACCTGCAATAGAATTTATTTATTATTTTTTATGTTATGTGTGTGAGTATTTTGTGTGTATGTTTGTTTGCACACCCTGTGCACACCTGATACTGAAGAAGGCTGCTTTCTTATAGACCTGAGGACCAACAGTCCAGAGTGGCGCCACCCACAATGCGCCAAACAAGTTGCTTGTACTCCAAAAGCAAAGTGGGGCAAATGTGCTTCCACCAACCATAGGAACGTTCCTGTAAATTGAAACAATCATGGCACAGTCTTTCATGTGAAGGTAGTATCAGCCTTTGGTATCAGTTACAGGAATTTCTGTTGGGTCTCTTTATGGAGTGCTCCCCCCTCTGGCCTGGATAAAAATGGCTGAGGGTCATCCAAAGTTCAATAAGGCCCCCAACTTGGCCAGTGCAGGCTGTCTGGAGCATATCTTCAGCTGTGGCTGTAGTGGTCCACTGCAGCTGCTGGAGTGTCCGCAGAGTGATTGTAAAGTATCCAAAAGAGCTGCCTTGCCATGAGGGCAGTTTGGCTGGCTGCCTGCCTAGCCGTCATGTAGTTATAGCATCTGGTGCGTCAGGGAAGGGTCTGACAGCTGTTAGGGAATCACATCACTCCAGTCCCCAGTATGTTTGCCTGTTCAAAGGAGAAAATAAACAAAGAAAGATGCGATTGTACTAAAAACGTATCACTAATGTTAATGTTTAATGGCTTTCCCAACTCATTTCATTCTGCTAGTGTTAGCCTGTCAGCAAACGGAAACAAGGACATCACGGCTAAGGAAAGCCACAGCCCAGTGTGCTTGATAAACACGGGAGCGAAACTTCTCAACAGAACATCACCAAGTTAAATTCAATAGCTCATTCAAAAGAGAGTTTGCCGCGATCGAGTTGGCAGAATCACAAGGGTGTGCAGGGATGGTTCAACGTGTGTGTCTTGGTTTCACGTTGTTGCTGTGACAAAGACCATAGCCCAAGCCAACTTGGAAAATGTCTTAGTTACTTTTCTATTGCTCTGAGAGAACTCTACGACCAAGACAACTTGTAGAAGGACTTATTTAGGCTTATGGTCCCAGAGGAATAGGAGTCCATCACCATCACAGCTGGGAGGCACGGAGGCAGGGAGGCGCAGCGATTGGAGCAGCAGACTAAGTTCACATCTTAAACCACAAGCAAGAACCAAAGAACAGGGGTGAGAGACTTTTAAGCCTCCAAGCCCACCCACCCCCAGTGACACATTTCCTCTAGCAAGCCCACACCTCCAGGCTCCCTAAACAGTGTCAGTACCTAGAGACCAAATATTCAAATGGCCAAGAATATGAAAGACATCGCATTCCAATGACCATGTCCTGCTGACTGACCCTATACGCTACAGACACTAGCATAATTCATTTTATCCAACTTTAAAAGTTCCAAACTCTCCCATAACCACAACTCTTGTTTAAAAGTCCAGTCCAGGGTCTTCCCCAATGGCTGGGACCACCTGAAGAAAGACACCCAAGTCCTGGTGGCCTGGGGAGGGCAGAAGAAAGACACCGTGGAGAAAGGTGGAGCCAGAGACTCCACAGTGGTGAAGAACAGGCAGATATGAGGAAGCTATGGGGAGATCCTGGCCCCAGCTGCTGCCAGGGGTCCTTGAAGTGGAAACTTAAGTGTTCTTGGGAAAGTCAGTTGTGTCAGATGGTGTTTTGCTGGGACAAACAAGAGAAGGAGTATTTTCCTGAAGTGGACACAGGTGAAAGGACATTTTGCTAAAGCAGAAGTGTGAAGGAACATTTCACTGAATCTGGCACAGGTGAAAGGATGTTTTGCTAAAGCAAACACATGAAAGGACACGTGGTGAAGAATTCTCCGCTATCAACATGCATGTATTGATCTTCTTTACATTGCATAGTTGAACTCCATTTGTTGGGACTCTATAGAGAGAAATGCACCAAAAAATTTTTGGTGGTGTGCTGTGGCTTCTTGCTGCTTCCAAGGACCCAGGGCAATTGACAGAATGATGTCAGCTGAGACAGACTCACGTGCTGAGGCAAGACAAATGCTGAGGCAAGTCCCATGGAGGACATGTGATGTTCAGAGGGAGTATCAATAGGACTCCATGGACAGTAACGGGGGCAGAGCTTTGCTTGCTTGCATAGCTAAATGCTTGTTGGTCTCTCATCTTCAGTGATCTTCGCTTCACTGAGAGAGACACAGCTCAGAACTTTTCCTGCCATTCCTGCTGGTCTGAATTCTCCCATTCTGCTGACTTATGCTGATTCGGCTGAGGTCTGGCTGTCTCTGCTAGGTCATGCCACCACTGCTGATTCGTGTTTGCCACCCTGAGTCTACCCAACTGGCATGCATTCATGAAGTGTTTTTGCATGGATCGAGCTGCAGGTCACCCTGATGACCTGTGAACTGAACTGCCGATTTCCAAATATTACAGATGGGAGTTGCTCCAAAGAACCATTTCTAAACAGGTCCACTTCCCTGTACCCTTGCTTTCCCACTATCTCTGGTAGGTGATAGGCTAGAACAGAGGTTAAAGTGTTTAAGAACCATCATTAAAAATAGATTTTGAAGGGCTGGTGAGATGGCTCAGAGGGTAAGAGCAGTGACTGCTCTTCCAAAGGTACTGAGTTCAATTCCCAGCAATCACGTGGTGGCTCACAACCACCTGTACTGAGATCTGAAGCTACAGTGTACTTATCTATAATAATAAATAAATCTTTAAAAACATAGATTTTGAAAAAATTAAAGTTACAGGTCCTGCTGCAGCTGGGGTCTGTGCCAAAGTTTGTGGCCCAAGTAACCACCAAAGGCCTATCTGATGTCCATGGCCTACACTGTCACCTGAGGCTATGGAGACTTCCATGTCCATGCTGTTGTCTGTGGTCCTATGGCAGGCAGGGTCTATGTTATGTCTCAGGCCCATCTTACCATCAAAGGCCATGCAGATGTCCCTGATCTCTACTGCCACCCGAGTTACTGTACTCAGCTAACTCTGCTCCTCACAAGCCACCACACTTGGGAGAGTGTGCCCTGCATCTTTCCTGGGCAGCACAGTAGACTTAGTCCTCATGGTGGAGGAGCAAGTGAGCAGGCCCTGAGGTCACGAGGTCAGGAGAGCTAACCCTGCCCATTGCAGGCTGTTGCACTGGGTGAGCTAACCAGGGCAGTGCTGGAGAGCTCATTCTGGTGGTACAGACACAGGAGACCTGAGCTACCTCCCAGTCCCAGATCCAAAGCCTTGATTTGGATCAAACTAATATCTGTTGCATCTATGATCTGCTAGAGTGAGGGAAAGGGCCTGTCCTGCAGATCCAAAGCTGCAGGGTCTCCATGACATAGGGTAACAACAGGATATCCAAGAAAAGTCCCAGTGAGGATCCAGTGTTGATAGTGTAACAGAAGCTAGAGGCCTTGAAATGGACCAATGACTCATTGCAAGGAACACTTGTAAGTAAAGATGTGTGGACAAAAGGGTATACTGTGTTACACTGAGACAGTACAACTTCCACGACAAAATGCTTTTATTTGTGTGGTTCTTTTTAATTCTACCTTATTTTATTTTATTTTGGTGTTGGGAGGTTGCAGTGGAGGGCAGATATGAAGGAACAGGAAGATGAGTGGGATTGGGGTGCATGACATGAAATTCACAAAGAATCAATAAAAAGTTAAAAAAAAGTTCAAGCCATTTTCTTCTGAGACTCAAGGCAATCTCTTAATGTCTAACTCCCTATAATACCAAAAAGGAAATTATACACTTTCAAAATATAATGGCACAGAATATATATTCCAAAGAAGAGAGGTGAGAATTTAGTGAGGAAATACTGGGCCAAAGCAAGACTGAAATCTAGTAGAGAAAATATTGTATCCTGTAGCTTTATGTCTGATGATGAAGGGCTTAAATGGATCTACTCTTCTAGTTTTGCTCCCTGTTGCACATTTCTATTTTGAGGACAGTCCCACTCCCTGTATGTCACTCTCCTTGGCAGATGTCTTACAGCCTGGCATCTCTGGTACCTTGGAGTCTCTAACACAGCCCAGGTTTCACTTCCATAGTTTCATGCAATGGCCTCTTCTTCTCTTAGAGCCTTCATGTATGGACTCCCCTGTCACATGCTGCTTGGCTTTACTGGCTCTCTAAAACCTTGGTGGAAGATTTGACAACCTCTTAACTCTTGCAACCTTTATGACTCTAAAATTAACACCATGTAGAGGACATGGCCAAGTTCTACTGCTTGGGATAGACCATAGTCTACTGGACTTATACCTTCAGAAGCTTGTGTTTCTCCTTTCTAGGAGCGAAAAGGTCCTTGTGTCTTTTTCTTTCACAAGTTGGAAATTCATCTTGGTGGGATCTTGCCCTGAGGGCACACTTTATTCCACTGCAGATCAGGCCCTTCCTTTATCTCTTTCAGCACAAGCTTTGGCTACAGCATTGAATTTCCTGATGCTTTTTTTTTCTCTTCAAATAATTGTAAATTTTATATTTCTTTCTGTGTCACTTTTTAAAATTTCATTGTAGATCTACATCAGAGTGATTGCTAATAACCATGCAACAAAGTCAAATTTAGGCTGTCTTGAAAGCTCCTCTTCCAAAGAAATTAGTCACTTACTTTTTACATGTAGCCTCAAGCAAGTTCTTAGGACAAGGGCAGAAAGCAACCACATTCACATAATGATCTCTAGCCCAGCTGTTAATATTGTTCCCCCCTGAAACCTCTTGAGCTAGACCTTCACAGTCCATACAGCTCTCAGCACTACTGTCTGAGCTTCCACTAGGATGTACCTTTAAGTTCCTCTTATAGCCTTCAATCACTTCCTAGTCTAAAGGCACAAAGTCTTTCACATTCCTCCATAAACCACATAATCAGGTTCTTCAAAGAAGCATTCCTACTCACAGTAACAACTTCTGTCTTAGTTTTCTATTGCTGAGAAAAAGCACCATGACGAAGGCAACTCATATTAGAAAGGATTTATTTAGGCTCACTGTTTGGGAGGGGTAAGAATCCATCAACATCAGTGCTTCACAGACTTGCCTACAGGCCAATCTCATGGAAGTATTATCTCCGTTGAAGATTTCGTTTTCCAGATGAGCCTGGTCTGTGTCAAGTTGGCAAAAATCTAATCAAGCATGATATGCAAATTTAAAAATGTTATACATTATATCAATAGAATAATAAACAAAAAACATATAATCACCTCAATAAAGCGAAAAACCTATTTGATAAAATCTAACATATCTGTGTGATAAAAAGCCCTGAAAAATATTATATGTGGAAGGATTTTATGACAACATAAAGAAGACTATTACAAATTTAGCTAACAACAAAAGAATGGAAAAAATCTGCTGTATTTGCTCTAAGATTGGAAACAAAACAAGAGTGTATATACTCAGTATTCTTATTTATGAATACTAGAAGCTCAGGAAGGTCATGAGAAACAAATGAAAAATATTAAACTTGAAAAGTGGTGGTTTGAGAAAAAATGGCCTCCATAAGCTTTGTAGGGAGTAGCACTACTAGAAGGTGTGGCCTGTTGGAGTGGGTGTGGCCTTACTAGAGTGGGTGTGGCCTAGTTGGAACAACTGTGTCACTTGGGGCAAGCTATGAAGTTTCAGATGCTCAAGGGACACGCGGTGCGGCAGTCTCTTCCTGCTGCCTGCAGATCTAGACGTAGACTTCTCAGTTACCTTTCCTGAACCATGCATGACGCCATGCTCCCCACCATGATGATAAGTCTCTGATTTCTAAGCCAGTCCTAATTAAATGCTTTCCTGTAGAAGAGTTGCCATGGTTGTGGTGTCTTTTCACAGCAGTAGAAACCCTAACTAAGACAGAAAGGAAGGACTAAAATTATCCATGTTTGTAAATAACATAATTTTATACTTAAAAAGTAATGTGTGAATACTAACTATGCCATCAAAACAGATGTTAAAGTTGATAAACAAATTTAGTAAAGTTGCACAATAAAAGTCAATATACAACACACAAAAATGTCCTCCTTTTTATCATATTGTTTTCTGTTCTGTGGCTTCCTCCTGGTTGGTCTTGCCCAAAGTCTAGCTTCTCAATTTCTTTTCAAGCTGACAACTAATTTTAAATTTTGTTTTATTTTGATTTATTTTGTTTTGTTTATTATGAGAGTGTGTGTGATGACCTGGTGAGGAGTGTACCCTGTGCATGTCACAGGACAGTTCTATGGAAATGGTTCTTTTCTTCTACCTTTAAATGGGTTCTGGGGATAAGACTCAGGTCAACAGGCTTGCATGTCAGGCAGCCCACAGTCTCTTTGCAAAAGGAGGAGGAGGAGGAGGAGGAGGAGGAGGAGGAGGAGGAGGAGGACTGCTCTTCAGAAGGTCTTGAGTTTGGATTCCAGCAACCACATGGTGGCTCACAACCACCTGTAATGAGATGATGCCCTCTTCTGGAGTGTCTGAAGACAGCTACAGTGAATTACGTAGGAGCGAGTGGGGCCGGCAGAGGTCCTGAGTTCAATTCCCAGCAGCCACACACAAGATGGCTCATGGCCATCTGTACAGCTACAGTGTACTCATACACATAAAATAAATAAAATAAATCTTTAAAAAAATGGGATCAGTGCAAATAGGAGAAAGGCATTAACAAAGAAGGAAACAAAAAATGAGAGCTCTATAACTCAGCATGAGGCTTCATTAGTCTGTCTTCATTAGTCTTAGTCCTATATAGAAAAAAAAAAAAAAACAGTCCAGAAAACATTAGAAAAGCATTTATCTGGTTCTGTTTCGTGCCAGCTACCTGATCTTGTCAGCCACTTTACTCCACTAACCTGAAATTCTGTGATATCCTCAAGCCAGCCTAAGTTTGCCAATCTCTTTTTCAATAAGCGAAAGCTTTCAACCTTACTCATCGGACTCACTTTTTATAAACATCAAATGGTTGAGCAAAGGGCTGAGCTGGATATTTGGAATGAGAAAGGAGTGTTCTGGCTGGTTTCTTTTTGATGTCTCTTCCCTTGTAAGGACTGGAGTGACTGGGTGGCTGTATGTGAACTTTAATGAGACCAAGTTGAATATGCTTCCCAGTCTTTTATTTGCCAGGCACTGCAAAATCATCACTGATTTTACAAGAATTCAGTACATGGGGGTGGGGACAGGTCAACTGGGATTAACTTGGAGATTTTCTTGCTCAGTTTCAGTAGCACTCCAGAAGAAAGACAATTTTACTGGAGGGGTGGAGGGAAGGAGAGCTGGACTGGCACCCTCACTAGGAGTCTCAAAAATACAGTATAGTTAAGCCAGGAGCAGGTCCAGGCTCTGTGCTGCTTTATGCCGCCCACTCTGAGGTATCAGACTATGTATGGGGTACAGGAGGATTAACAAATACTACATCAAAGTCAATGCAAAGACATTTACAACCATCAACGTTTATTTCAATTGTGAAAAGAAACCCCAAATAACCTGCATATTTCAAGGGAGTAGGTATGATAAACATAGAAAATCTAGAGAGGTCTCCTGGTGTCTCTTAAGGAACTACCAGATTGTATATACCTTGCTGGTTGATCACTTGGAGGGGAGGTGGGGAGGGCAAGCAAGCTGAATCAGGGTGTCTCTATATACTCCTGTCTATCCTGGAACTCACTATATACACCAGGTTGTCTTTGAACTCACAAAAATCTACCTGCTTCTGCCTGTCAAATTTGGGGAACAAAGGCTCAGGTTGACCACTTTTTTTTTTTTTTTTTTTTTGCTTGCATAGTATTTGTATCTCAAGGACATGGTTTGTGTCACATTGCTGTTTTGAGCACCAGGGGAGGTAACACAGGGTCTTGCTATGTAGTTCAAGCCAGCAGCCTGATGCCTTTCTTCTGCCTCAGCCTCCTAAAGTGCTGGGATTTGTGGTATGAGTCATTACTCCTGGATAATTATAATATTTCTCTGAGAATAGAATGACAAGTTGCCTTTCCCCTAATTTGAGAAATTTTCATTTCTTTAAAATATTTACTTATCTATCTGTCTATCTTTCTATTATCTATGTATCTATCTACCTTCTATTTATCATTTATCTATTATCTGTCTATCTATCTATTTATCTATCTTTATTGTGTGTAGGGACTGTTGTGCCTGGCACCGCCTATGTATGGAGAGGTCAGAGGACATTAAGGAGTTGGTTCTCTATCTACCATGAGAGTTCTGGAGCTTGAACACAGGTCATCCGTCTTGGCAGCCAACACCTTTACCTCCTGAGCCACCTTACTAGTCTTAAATTTTCTTTTTTATTATTAGTCATTAGATAATTCAGCGTTTGACATCATATACAAGTAGATGCTTTGTAGAGCTACTATAAGCTTATACTCTGTTTCTGTAGAAATTAGGATAAAAATCTACATCTTGTGACTTTGTCAAAAGGAAATATATAGGGCTGGAAAGATGGGTCATCCTAGTAAAGGTGAGCCTGACAACCTGAGATCAATCCCAGGGACCCATAAGGTTGAAGGAGAGAACCAACTTCGGCAAGCTATCCTTTGACTTTCACATGAGCACTACGGCATATACACTTACACGCTAAACAAACGAACAAGCAAATAAGTGTAAAAGAAAATGCATAGCTGCATATGCATAATTGCTCTTGTTACATTACTTCACTGGGTAAATTCTCGACAGGAAAGGACTTCTATTTGGCTCAGAGCTGATGACAACTGCCCTGTTTATGTTTTCACGCCTCTGATGACTGCCAGTGCTATGAATGGGCTAGCCTCGGACCCTGTATACTTCCATGTTTCTTTCTTTCTTCCTTTTTTTTTTTTTTTTTTTTTGGTGCATCTGGGCCAGGTGCCACAAGACATTTGTTGATTTGTTTCTTTGTAAATGAATTACTTACTTAATTAAAACATTCATATATATATTAAGTGCATGTGTGTCTGCTTGAGTTAAATCTGCAGGTAGGTGTCCATGTAGGCCGGAGGGTATTGTATCCCCTGGAATTGGAGTCATAGGTGGTTGTGAGCTGCCTGATATGGATGCTGGGAATTCAACCCCTCTGCAAAACCAGTACTTGTTTTTAATCCCAAGCCATTTCTCTAGCCCCTAAATTTCTTTTTAATAAAACATTTATTTGAGTGCCCATCCTAAAAAAAACAAACAACAACAACAACAAAAAAAAAACACTAGCAAAAAGAGAGGGAAAAAATGATAAAAGGAAAAAAAATAAGTCAAACAAGAGTACATAATTGACCACTTACCTCTGTGGATGATGGATTGGGAACAAATTTAAACAAACAACACAAGCAATTCCCAATTAAGCACATCTCCACAATAGTAGTTCCTCATGTATGGTTCCTAGTTACCTGACATGGTTATTAGAATTTCTGAGGGCTTTTACTCTGAAATTCCACCTTCTCAGGACTAACTCTTATTGTGACACAATTCTGAGTCCTTCGACTTTCTCTCTAGTCAGGTGCAAGCAGCAGAGGAAGTTTCGGTGGGGAATAAAAGGATTCTTGGCTATGTTCCCACTCTGGGATGAACTGACAAAACACACCCTGGAAATGACACAAAACATGTGACTAAAGCCTACTTAGCCCAAGCTAAATCATATCCTAGTTAATATTCCTATAGGTGAACCCTGTAAAAGTACCTACAGATGCTCCAGGCCCATTAACATGAAGGGAAGTCAGGGAGGAAAAATCGGAGAGTGAAAATAGCATTAAATGTTCATTCACAATACGAAGCCCCTCCCAGGGTTTGGAAAGACCCATGAAGTTGCAAGCTCAGCATCTTCACAGGAAATCCACCTCTGACCCCATGTGGCTGCACACCTGGCTGATAACCAAATGGATCTGTGGCCCACAAATCCTGCTGCTGCCAAGGCCTCCCAGCCATGGCTCTGCTCCCACAGTGGAAAGGAAAGAGGTGGTGAGCAGATGGGGGCATGATCACAGAAGAGGAACGGAGGAAACGGAGGGGACAACTCAGGTCCCTGAATTCATTGTCTCCAGTGCTACCCTGGTGACCTGTGAGCTGTCATATGTTAAGCTCTTTTGACATTCTGAGAAATGACAGCAGCCGAGACCACTTTACCCAAATTGTGGACTGCCTTCCCCAGCCAAAACACACAGACTGCTTCTCCCTCGGCAAGCTCATTTCTGACCAGCATTAAATAAGATTTAGTGTTTGGTATACACACACACACACACACACACAC